>JZSA01002622.1:0-53375 GCA_000956155.1 Cotesia vestalis | reverse complement strand
TTTTTTTTATTTTAACTTATTTATAGTAAATTCGTAAGCTCATATGTGTAGGAGGTTCAAGGTAGAATGGAGATGATTTAAAATTTTTTTTTTTTAATTTTTAGCATTTGGAAGTTTGTTGGCTTCGTAGTTATTTAAAATTGCTTGAATTTTTTTTTTTTTTTAATTTTTGGCATTTAGAAGTTTCGCTTCTTCTTAAAACCTAAACAGAAATAAATAATTCATTTATTATTGAGATAAAAAAAATTAAATTCCCTTTAAAATTAATTCTTAGATTTATTTTTGTATTTATGGTATTAAAAAAAAAAAAAAGATTTAATTTAAAAATATTCTAAGTATATATATTATCTTTTTGTATTTTTAATAAATTGCGTTAATAATTTTAAAGGGAATTTTATAAATATTTAAAATAAATATGAATAATTAAAATACATACGTTTCTTGGTTTTTTCTTTACCCGCACGACGTTTTTTCCCAGCAGAAGGACCACCGAAGCTCGTAATTTCATCCCCAAGAGTACCAAGAGTCGACATCTGACGATTGCGATGTTTCTCTTGTTTAGACACTGGTAACCGCGTCATATAAGTCTCCTCGTACTCGATTTTCTCTTTGTGCTCATTACTCAAGTCTATTTTCTTTTCCCTGTCAAGACTGTCCTCCATGGGTGTTTCGAGGAACTCTTCTTTCAGTTCCCGTAAAATAGCACCCGATACAGCCTGTCTGCGAGATCGTTCTTCAGCCTTACGTATTTTGTCCAACTTAGTATCATCTCCATCTAGAAAAATTAACAATAAATAAATAAACAGATGAAAATTAATTTAATAAATATCTGATAATTTTTTTTATGGCAAAAAAAAATTAGAAAAAAAAAATAATGATAATAAAGTTAGTCGACATCTAAAAATTTTTAGAATTTTTTTATTAAAAAAATTATTAAAAAAAAAAATTTATTGAAAAAATTATTAAAAAAAAAATTTATTGAAAAAATGTCATATGTAGAAAGTTTTAAAAATTATACGTGCAATTTTATAAAAATACTTCTTTTCTTTTAATTTAATCGAGAAAAAAAATCTAAAATTGTTGAACGTCAGCTAATTTTAATGTCATACAAAAATAATGAAAATTAAGTTAGCTGACATTTAAAAATTTTAAGAATTTTTTTTTATTGAAAAAATTATTACAAAAAAATAAAAAAAAAATTCAATTTGTAAAAACTTGAAAAACTATAAGTGCAATTTTTTAAAAATATTTTTTAGTTCTAATTTAATAAATTAAAAATAATCAAAAAATTAAAAATGTCGGCTAACTTTATTATTATAAAAAAATATGATATTGAAGTTAGCTAACAGCTGTCAATTTTTTAAATTCTTAAAACAAATCAATTACAATACTAAAATTACTTCTAAAAATTTTCACTGATCATTTTCTTTAATTTTTACAAGTGGAATTTTTTTATTTAATTTTTTTCACAATAATTTAAATGTTATAAAATTCTGAAAAAATTTCTAATGTCTGTCAACTTCAGTATTATAAAAAAATTGATATTTTTGGGAACAAATTTGTTGGTTAAAAAAATGTTTTAAATAATTAAATGATTGCTAACTTATATTGATATGAATAACTCAAAGAAAATTCAATATTTAATTTTAAGCTCTCAAATCGTCGTTTTTTGACTCAAAAGAAAGTTAGTTGTAAGTGCATTTAATTAATTAATTTTTTTTTTTTTTTAAATAAGCTTAAACTGTAAAGTTGGTTCTTAACATAAAGATTAATGCGATGATACTGAAATTGAGAGACATTTGATAATTTTAAGAATTTTTTAAACAAACAAATTATAGCAAGAAAATTAAAATTAAAAATTCCATCTTTAGAAGCTCTGAAAAATAATAAATGAGATTTTAAAAAATAATTTTCTATGCCTAGTTTATTTTTAAAGAAAAATCAAAAAATTGTCAAGTGTCTGCTAACTTAAACCTAATTTAATGTGACAATAAACCTAATTTAATTTAAAAAACCAATTACTACTCTATTAGTCGGTACAATAGTTTCTTTATAGTTGTTAGATTTAGATTTTAGATTTTGTTTAAATTTGATACCAAGGCAACAAGCCAAATGGCACTTTATAATATATAGTTAAACAATTTCTACATGAAGAAATTAATGTCAAAATCATTTCTATGAGTACATAGCATAGAGTACATAATAATACAAAATAATGGATTAAATAGTTTGCATATAAACAAGATACAAACAATATAACAAGTCTACATAATAATTCTTAATAATTCTCAATAATTCTGTGGATTGCACTTATTTTATCCTTAATTTTAATCATCATTAGACTTAAACTTATCATTTATTATTTTTATTATTTAATATTTGTTTAACGTCGTTCTAATTATCGAGATTTAATAAATAATTGAAAACTTCTTTTTTAAAGACTTGCAAACAACTCGAATTTAATATTTCACGCGGAAGTTCTTCCCAAAGCCTTATTACAGTTATTAGATAGATATTTTATTTATGCCAAGGCCGGATGGCCGAATAACAAATTTACAATATAGTACACAAAATAGATTACAAAAATTTCAAAAATACAAATTGTCTATAATTAGATTATATGGTAGATGTTCAGATAATATTAACAAGTTACAATAATAGATTAGATTTGAATGATTTAATTAATTTGATTTTATTTAAGGGTTAGATTTAACTGTTCTGAAAGTTATTAAGTACATGGATAAAAATAAAGCTATCTAATTAATTAATTTATATAATTTTCTAATAAAATCTCAAATGTATAAAGCCGATTGGCGTGAAATTCGTTCTTAAAATAAATAAATAAACAGAGTACATACCATAATGATGAGCTGAGATTTTAGGTGGCACATAGACACCTTTCTTGGATTTCTTTTTATCAGAGTCTTTGGCCTCACCGTCCTGGTCATCACTCTCGCTCTCATCCTCATCATCGTCGTCAATTTTAGCAGCAAAAGCCTCGGGGTTGGCTTTGAATTTGGTCGGATCCATATCATCGCCCACGCTCATGGTACTTCTCACCAGCTTCTCGATTTGGTACTTGAGCTTATAGTCAATCGGCTTAATTTTCTCCAGCACTGTTTTTATTTCAACAAGACGATCAATCGACGGACTTCCCTCGATTTGCTCTCCCGAGCACTTTTTTATAATAATGTACGTCAAATTTATGAGGTATGAGAGTAACATGTGGTACTTAGTTTCTAAAAAGCTCAGACCCTTGGACGTTGATAATTCATTATTTTTAGCACGACTCATCATCAATTCCACCAGTTTGTTAACTTCAATAACACTTGCATTCATTTCAATTAAAAGACTCAGCGACTGAGCCAGGTCCTTCTCCTCCATTTCATCCGTAGCCTGTCAAACATTTTTTTTATCAATTTTATTTCCTCTTTCTTTTTATACTTTTTTTATCCTACCCTTCTTTTTTTACTTTTATTTTATTTCGTTTTATTCTTTTTTCCCCAGCAGCTTTTATATCAATACCCAACGCCTTTATTTTAAATATTTATTGTTAATACTTACGATAACCATCTTCTGTGACTTTTTAATGATACTTTTAATACATAATAACCTTTATTTAACTCATGTATGTACTTTTAATTATAAAATTCACGTGGGATACAACACATATCAGTATCACATTCGCCATATTTGTTTCCCTGTGGTTAAACTTTCAATTTAACTTCCATTTGATTTACTAAAAAAATTTATTATTTTTATTTCTTCCCTTAAATTTATACTTACATTTTATAATGTCAAATAAATGTTTATTTCTTCTTAAAAATAATTATTTATTGTTTGTAAATTGAAAATTTGACTCCGGACGCTGACGCAACTTTTGGCGGGAAAATTTAAAAATTATTTTAGAACATTTTTTTAAACTTACAAAGATTTTATCCACTGAAAAAGAAGAATATAGAAAAAATAAAAATATTACTTTTTTATTATTAAAAAAAATAATTATAAATATCAATTTTATTTTATTACAAAAATGTTAATATAAAAAATTTTTGTTAATTTAAAAAATTTTTTTAATTAATTAATTAATTACAATAAAAAAATGCTTCTAAAAATTTTCACTCGTAATTTTTATTAATTTTAACACGTCAAATTTTTTAATAAAATTTTTTTTTTCAATAATTTATTTTTTATAAAATATAGAAATAATTTTTAATGTCTGTCAACTTTAGTATCATTTTTATATTATTGAAAAAAATAATTATAAATATAAATTCAATTTTTATTAAAAAAATGCAAAATTATTAAAATACTTACCAAGAAGAAATAACTTAAAGAATAATATATAAGAAAATTAAAAAATTTTTTAAAGTTTACGGAGATTTTACCCACTGAAGAAGACCATATGAAAAATTACTATGAAGATAAAAATAAAAAAATGTTTAATTGCTTAATAAGAAGAAATGATTTAAAGAATTTAATTTTTAAAAAATGTCCAAAAAAATGGGAAAGTTTTTTCAAATTTGCGAAAATTTGAGTAATATTTTTAATATTATTAAAAAAAAAAAAATTATGTTTGACATGTGAAAATTAATAAAAATTAAAAGTGAAAATTTTTAGAAGCATTTTTTTAATGAAAATTAATTTAGCAGATATTTAATAATTTTTCTAATAAATAAATCACTGCATTAAGATAATTAAAAAAAAAATTTTTTTTAAGAATAATTTTTTGGAGCAAATTTTTTTGTTAAATAAAATTAAAAAATGATCAAGTGACAGCTAGCTTTAATGTCATATTTTTTTTTATAATGACATTAAAGTTAGCTGTCATCTGATTAATTTTTAATTTTATTTAAAAATTAAATTAAGTAAAAAAATTATTTTAAAAAAATTGCATTCTTTTGTTTTTAAAATTTCTAGATGTCAATTTTTTTTTCATATTTCTTTTGCCACAATTTATGTGACATTAAAGTTAGCAGTCATTAGAGAATTTTTAAATTTTATTTAACAAACAAAATTAGTTCCAAAAAATGATTTAAAAAAAATTGGAGTTTTAATTTTTTCTTAATTTTTTTTGCCATAATTTATTTGTTAAAAAAAATTCTAAAAATTATTAAATACCTGCTAAATTTATTTTCATACAATTTATTTGTAACCAAAAGTTGTAAAAATGATAAAATATCTGTTAAATTAATTTTCATATTTTTTTATTGTAATTAATTTATTAAAAAAATTTTTAAAATTGACAGCTGACCGCTAACTTCAGTATCATATAAATAAAAATTCAATTTTAATTAAAAAAATGTAAAATTATTAAATAACTTACCAAGAAGAAACAACTAAAAAAATAGTGTGTTAATAAAATGCCCAGAAGAAAAAAAACTGAAACCACAAATTCAAAAGGTGCGCGCGAACGAATTGTTGACAATTGACAATCGTTACTAGAGAGCACATAGACCCCAAGGTAGGCCAATGGAAGCGGTGTAAACACAGAACAAACGTGTAGGATTGGTCAGTTAGTAACTAACTCACCTCGGAGTAACAAATGAGGTTGGCGAGTGTCGTCACCTGGACTAGTTCCAAGAGAAAAGCTGCTCTCAGCGAGGGGCACCAGCGGGAGTGCTTGGAGAGAGAGACTTCTCCAAAGCATTGAAAAGATAGCAAGAGGAAGCGAGCTAGCCGAATACTCCCCCACTTAGGCGATAAAGAAGAGAGAAAAACATACACAGTAACACGTCCGTGGTAGGTCCTCCAGAAGCTCGGCCATTTGCCTCAGCGAGTAGCGAATTGTAGTTGAATCGTGAGTGACACCAAGTGACACTAAACATACAGTCTGACAAAAGATTTTATTTAATAACTTTGTTTTAGACAATTAACTGGGCGGGTTATACCCGTAAATAGAGTCAAAATAACGCGGCGGAAAAGGATGATCCATTCGGGGCGTACGAGACTCGAGGCAAGTATTTTTTATTGTCTTCAATTACTATTATTACTATTCTAATATTCTACGATTTGTTATTATTATTTATTTATTTATTTATTAATTATTTTTAGTGTTATTTTTTTTTATTATTATTGTTGTATTATTTTTATTAGTGAATTTGTTACATTGTTTTATTGTGTGTACATTCGGTAGGAGTTGGAGACAACGGATGACAAAGACAAAGCCCTGAAAAGTGTAAAAATTGAAAAGGAAAAAAAAATAATAATGAAAAATAGATAATGTTATTTTTTTTAGAGAAAGGAATAATCGTATAAAGTTTATAAAATTGTGTAGGTGCACACATGAAGACTATGTTAACTTGCATGTGATGAATAATATCATTCAAAAGGAGTCCTGTGTCTCCTGTGTTGATCGCTCGATGTTGTGTTGTCATTCGTCGAGGCGAACAGCTGACTCTGTGTATTCTCTTCACATCTGAGTGAGAGTCGAGTCACACTGCCATCATTTATCTTTATTATCTTGTGATCATTTCTCATTATCATTGCCATAATCATAATCACTGTCACAATCATACGCATTATCATGACCATTGTCATTATTATTCCAATTACGCTTAGTAATCAACTATTGCCATGGGAGCACTGCTTGGAGATAAAATCAATCAATTTTGCCGTTGACCTTTTATTTTGGTCGCATGACAACTGTACCTGTGCGAAAATAGTCTTCTCAATGAATCTTTTTGTTCATGGGGATATTTTTATCAATAATATTTTTCCACGGTTCAGTAGTCGTGTTATTGTTTTTGGACAGTGAAATTATTATTATTGTTGTATTATTTTTATTAGTGAATTTGTTACATTGTTTTATTGTGTGTACATTCGGTAGGAGTTGGAGACAACGGATGACAAAGACAAAGCCCTGAAAAGTGTAAAAATTGAAAAGGAAAAAAAAATAATAATGAAAAATAGATAATGTTATTTTTTTTAGAGAAAGGAATAATCGTATAAAGTTTATAAAATTGTGTAGGTGCACACATGAAGACTATGTTAACTTGCATGTGATGAATAATATTATTCAAAAGGAGTCCTGTGTCTCCTGTGTTGATCGCTCGATGTTGTGTTGTCATTCGTCGAGGCGAACAGCTGACTCTGTGTATTCTCTTCACATCTGAGTGAGAGTCGAGTCACACTGCCATCATTTATCTTTATTATCTTGTGATCATTTCTCATTATCATTGCCATAATCATAATCACTGTCACAATCATACGCATTATCATGACCATTGTCATTATTATTCCAATTACGCTTAGTAATCAACTATTGCCATGGGAGCACTGCTTGGAGATAAAATCAATCAATTTTGCCGTTGACCTTTTATTTTGGTCGCATGACAACTGTACCTGTGCGAAAATAGTCTTCTCAATGAATCTTTTTGTTCATGGGGATATTTTTATCAATAATATTTTTCCACGGTTCAGTAGTCGTGTTATTGTTTTTGGACAGTGAAAAATTTTGAGTTTTTTTTTTTTTAATTATTAATTAAAATTAACAATCAGCTGTTTCATTTTAATTTTTTAAAGAATTTTTTTTAATCATTAATTTAAATTAAAAAGCAGCTGTTTTTATTTTTAATTTCAATTTTTTAAAGAATTTTTTTTAATCATTAATTTAAATTAAAAAGCAGCTGTTTTTATTTTTAATTTCAATTTTTTAAAGAATTTTTTTTAATCATTAATTTAAATTAAAAAGCAGCTGTTTTTATTTTTAATTTCAATTTTTTAAAGAATTTTTTTTAATTATTAATTAAAATTAAAAATCAGCTGTTTCATTTTTAATTTTAATTTATAAAAAAAATTTTTTTTTGTTTTTTTTTTTTTTTAATTATTAATTAAAATTAACAATCAGCTGTTTTCATTTTTAATTGCAATTTTTTAAAGATTTTTTTTTCTTTTAATTATTATTTTAACGTGGTTTGTTTGGATGAAAAGTATTTTAATTTAAATCAACAATCAGCTGTTTCATTTTTTATTTAAATTTTCCAATTTTTTTTTTTTTTTTTTTTTACATTGTGCTGCCTAAAAAAACAATGAAATCATTTTCAATTTTTAAACAAGTTTTAAAATAAGTTTTTAAATAAATTAAAACTTTATTTAAACTTTTAAAATTTAGAAAAAAAAAATCAAAATTAAAAATTCACATTAATTAATCATTATGAATTTTAATTAATAATTTTTTACAATATTTAAAATAAAATCAAACAACAAATTTATAAAATTAAACTCAAAATTTTTTATTAAATTTTTTTAATCATATTTGAAGGATAAAATATCAACTGATTGTCTTCTTTCCACCGATTAACCCTTAGCAGTCGTCGAAGCAAATCTTCATCCGAAATAAATAAATAAAAGCCTATTTATTTTTATTAATCATTTTTTTTTTATTTACTTTTTACGGATGATAAAAAAAAATATTACGGGTTTGCGTCACAATTAGTTTTGGCAAAATGAAAAAAAAAATCTAAAAATAAAATAGATTAAAGGAACCGACGGGAAAAGGTTAAATGAACGAAAAAAAAAACTTGGGTTGTTGTAGCAAAAAGTAAATGAAATAAAAGTGCATAAAGGGATCCAGACAGTTGGGAGGATGGAGCAATCGACGACGACGGGTAATCAGTGGTCGAAGCAACAGTATCTTCCCTATCAGCATTATTATCATCATTACCACAATTATTATTACTATTATAACGATCATCATCATCGCCATCATCACCAACACGATCATCAGCATCATCAGCGTCAACAGCAGTGCTGTGATCGGCATCACCAGCATCATCAGAACCAGGAATGTCTTCCGAGCTCTTGCTATATGTCCCCATCGATTGCTCACATTTCGATGAGTAATATGAAAAAACAATCCTCTGGCGTACAGGTTGGTATTTATCATCGGCCTACAATCCTCGTGCTAGCTTTATTTATCTTTATCTCATCAACATCATCATTTTATTATTATAATAATGCTAATGGTTATTATTAATATATTATATGTCTGATATTGTTTTTATTATTTATTATTTTTTAGGGAAAACACCACTGTGATAAATATACCTGGATAGAAAAAAAATATTTTTATAATTACATATAAAATAAAAATAAATATAAGTCTGTATAATTATACATAATCTTAAATATTTTTTTTTATGGTTATATATAATATTATTTGTGATATTTGTATCATTAAATATAATTATATTGAGCCATTTTTATATATAATTATATACAATTTAAAATTATACACAAGTTTATATCATTATACATAATCTGATATATTTTTATAGTTATATATAATAATATAAGATGAAAATTAATTTAAGAGATATTTTATAATTTTAAAAATTTTTCTAACAAATAAATTATGGCAAAAAAATTAGGGAAAAAAATTGACATGTACAAATTTTAAAAAATTAAAAATGCAATTTTTTAAAACCAATTTTTTTTGTTAAAAAAAATTTTTTTAAATGGTCAAGACTGTTAACTTTAGGATCATTATTTATTTGTGATATTTGCACCGTCATATATAATTATGAACAATTAAAAATTTTATATAAGTCTATATAATTATACATAATTTTAAATATTTGTTTTATAATTATATATAATATTATTTGTATCATTATATAGAATTATTCATAATTATATAGGGCCATTTTTATATATAATTATATACAATTTAAAATTATACACAAGTTTATATCATTATACATAATCTGATATATTTTTATAGTTATATATAATAATATAAGATGAAAATTAATTTAAGAGATATTTTATAATTTTAAAAATTTTTCTAACAAATAAATTATGGCAAAAAAATTAGGGAAAAAAATTGACATGTACAAATTTTAAAAAATTAAAAATGCAATTTTTTAAAACCAATTTTTTTTGTTAAAAAAATTTTTTTTAAATGGTCAAGACTGTTAACTTTAGGATCATTATTTATTTGTGATATTTGCACCGTCATATATAATTATGAACAATTAAAAATTTTATATAAGTCTATATAATTATACATAATTTTAAATATTTGTTTTATAATTATATATAATATTATTTGTATCATTATATAGAATTATTCATAATTATATAGGGCCATTTTTATATATAATTATATACAATTTAAAATTATATACAAGTCTATATAATCATACATAATGTGATATATTTTTATAGTTATATATAATAATATAAAATGAAAATTAATTTAAGATATATTTTATAATTTAAAAAGTTTTTTTAACAAATAAATTATGGCAAAAAAATTGACATCCAGAAATTTTTAAAAAATAAAAATGCAATTTTTTAAAACAATTTTTTTTTGTTAAAAAAAAATTAAAAAATAGTCAAGATTGCTAACTTTAGTGTTATTATTCATTTGTGATATTTGCACCGTTATATATAATTATAAACAATTTAAAATTTTATATAAGTCTATATAATTATACATAATCTTAAATATATTTTTTTTATAGTTATATATAATATTATTTGTGATATTTGTATCATTATATAAAATTATTTATAATTATATAGAGTCATTTTTATATATAATTATATACAAGCCTATATAATTATATATAATCTTATATATTTTTCATAATTATATATAATAATATAAGATGAAAATTAATTTAAGAGATATTTTATAATTTTAAGAATTTTTTTAGCAAATAAATTATGGCAAAAAAATTGACATGTACACGGAAAGAACCAGATGACACTGTATATCATCCCAGATTATACTGAATGAAAAAAAAATTCAGATAGTAGCTAGTATAATCCAGATTACAATGAGTATAATCCAGATATCATCCAGTATAATCTGGATTATACTAGCTACTATCTGAAATTTTTTTTCACCACAGATATCACTGAGTGTAATCTGGGATGATATCCAGTATCATATCGTTCTTTTCGTGCAGAAATTTTAAAAATTAAAAATGTAAATTTTTAAAACAAATTTTTTTTGTTAAAAAAAAAAATTAAAAAATAGCCAAGATTGCTAACTTTAGTATCATTATTTATTTGTGATATTTGCACCATTATATATAATTATAATTAAGTAAAAATTTTATATAAGTTTATATAATTATACATAATCATAAAAAAAAATTTATAGTTATGTATAATATTATTTGTGATGTTTACATCATTATATATAATTATATAGGGCTATTTTTAAATATAAATTTTTTCAACCCGGATATAAAAAAAGAAAAAATAAAAATCTCCCACAATATGATAAAAATAAAATGATATGATTAATAATTCACAGTGGTGTTCCCCTTTGTAAACAAAAATCAATTTCAATTTTTCTATTTATCAATAATTATTTATTTATAGCTAACATGGGTATTTCATGACGACGAGGCGCAAATAAATAAAAAACTGCCAAAGGAATTACTATTAAGGATCCTATCATATCTTGATGTAGTCTCGTTGTGTCGATGTGCTCAAGTAAGCAAAGCGTGGAATGTTTTGGCTTTAGATGGATCCAATTGGCAACGAATTGATTTATTTGATTTTCAAAGGGACGTTGAGGTAAAAAAAAAAAAAAAAAAAAAAAAAATTAATTTAATTTAATTAAAATAAATTATTACTTAAATAAATTTTTTAGGGACCAGTGATAGAAAATATCTCAAGAAGATGCGGAGGTTTTCTTCGTCAACTGTCCCTGCGCGGTTGCCAGAGTATCGGTAACAACTCAATGAAAACCCTAGCCCAGTCTTGTCCCAACATCGAGGAGCTGAATTTGAGCCAGTGCAAAAAAATCTCAGACGTAACTTGCGCGGCTTTGAGCAGCCACTGTTCAAAATTACAGCGTCTGAATCTGGACTCGTGTCCGGAGATAACAGATCTTGCGCTAAAGGACTTGTCAGACGGGTGTCGGCTGCTCACTCACATTAATTTGTCTTGGTGTGAGCTGCTCACGGACAACGGGGTCGAAGCACTGGCACGTGGATGCCCGGAGTTGAGGAGTTTCCTAAGCAAGGGCTGCCGACAGCTTACTGATCGGGCCATAAAGTGCCTCGCTCGTTACTGCCCAAACCTCGAAGCAATCAATCTCCATGAGTGCCGAGTAATTTATGCTGTCATTTATTATAAACACTAAATTTTATTTTATTAAATAATATTTTATTTTATATTAATCTAATTTAATTTAATTTATTTATTTCAGAATATAACTGACGACGCTGTGAGAGAATTAAGCGAGCGTTGCCCGCGACTACACTATGTTTGTATATCGAACTGTTCAAATTTAACAGACGCTTCGTTACTGATGCTAGCACAACACTGTCCGTTGCTCAGTATTCTCGAGTGTGTTGCATGTACTCACTTTACTGATGCTGGTTTTCAGGCTCTCGCTCGAGTACGTTTTATTTATTTATTTATTTATGATTAATTAATTAAACAAACTACTTGAGCTAATAATAAACTTTTCAGTAGTACAGAATTTCTCTTACTGAAGATAAATTTTAGAATCTAAAAAGCGCCATTCGGCCACACTCGACATGGATAGGTAGATTTCTTGTTTAAATATTGAAAAAAATATTTTATTAAAACGCAATAATGTTAAATTTATTTTTTATTATATTTTTGCAAATAACGATATGAGACCGACTATAACAAATAGATATTTAAAGACATCTACCCAAAAAATAGAATTTGTAACAGATGAAATTCATTTGATGATAAAAGCTAAAAATCAATTTATTCTTGATTTTTTTTTTAATTTTCCCAACTTCGAAATAAATTGAAAAAAGTATTGAAAGGCAACGAAAAATAGCTCAAATTGAAGATAATTATGTAAATTTTAACATAAATTTGATAGATTTAAGCTATCTTTTACGGCTTAAAAATTATTTTAAAAAAAAGGCCGAAAAACGCTACTGTAAAATTTTTTCAAATTTTCAAAATCACGGAATTAATTAAAAAAATAATCAAAACCAGACAAATGATAGTTTAAATTGAAGGTAATTAGATAAAGTTTAAGATAAATTTGATAGATTTTATCTATCTGTTACATCTGGAAAATTATTTTCATAAAATGTACGAAATTCAAAATTTTTTTAAAATGAAAAAAATTTTCAAACACCCACAACTTGTAAACTAACCGGCCGATTTTGCTCATCTTTGAACTTGATCTTGGTATTGATCCACAGAATGAGCCCACAAAATTTCATATAGATCGGTTGAGAACTGTGGGCGCAATCCTGCTGACATGGCGCGTTATATCACATAAATACATATATAAACTTTTGAGCCAATGCCATTTTTCGACATTACTCGATCAAATCAAACATATTATGACAAAATTTTCTTAAAATTACGACCGGCTACAATAGATAGATTTCTAAAGAAATCTACTTAAAAATGACTAGCGATCCAGTAGTATAGGAGTCAAAATGAAACTATATTTAGTGTTTGTTTTTTTTTATAGAACTGCAGGCTATTAGAGAAAATGGATCTAGAAGAGTGCACCCTCATCACAGATGCCACTCTCATTCATCTTGCAATGGGTTGCCCACGACTTGAGAAACTGGTACATTTCAATTTTAAAAATAGCTCTTGCTATTCGTTATTTAAAAGAAATAGTACTATAAAAATTCTTTTATTTATTTTTCTCCAGAGCTTGTCTCATTGTGAGTTAATAACTGATGAGGGGATACGACAGCTGGCACTTTCACCCTGTGCTGCCGAAAATCTAGCGGTTTTGGAGCTTGACAACTGTCCTCTTATCACGGATGCTAGTCTAGATCATTTACTGCAGGCGTGCCATAATCTTGAACGAATCGAGCTTTACGACTGCCAATTAATTACTAGATCCGGCATCCGTAGACTTCGGGTAATTAATTTTTATTTAATTTTATTTAATAAAATAATAATTAGTATTTTATTAATTGTTTTAAATTTTAAATATAAATTTTAGTCACATTTACCAAATATAAAAGTACATGCGTACTTTGCACCAATGACACCACCACCAAGCGCCGGCGCATCTCGACAACGTTACTGTCGTTGCTGCGTTATCCTGTGATTTAACAATCGATTGATACTCATAATTTATGAGTAATAATAACTAACTTGTTTATTAATTCGCCATCGATTTATTGGCTGGCAACGGATGACATTCATCCACCTGAGGAAGGAAGCTACCCTTTTGATGGTATTCGGAGGATATTTAATGTCATTACGTCTGAAACAAGTAATTGGGGGAAAGGTTTGTTAATTAATAACAAAAAACATAAAACTAAAAAAAATAATAACAAAGTCCGCGTTTAAATTGGTCATCAATCAACTAAATAAATATCCCAGATATTTGTTTGTTATGTTGATTATAATAATATTTATGTTATGTATTTCGGATAACTCTGTATTTTATTTGTGTAGGCATTATGTTCCTTGAGGGGAAACACCACTGTGCACGCATAAAAATCATTTTGTTGAAATAACAAAAAACGGGATAAATGAAAAATATGTTGTGGTAACAAATCAGTATAATTATAGCAACAAATCCATATTAGTTGCATTAACAAAATGTTTCAAGTTGTACTAACAAACCAGTTTGTTCAATTACAAAATCAATTTGTTTCACTAATAAAACCATTTTGTTGCTGTTACAAAATGACTTTGTTGCTGTAACAAAGTGATTTTATTACAGTAACAAAACTAATTTGTTGCCAAAATATTTTCCAAATCCTCAAAAGCTTATCACGAAAATAATTGTGTATAATGATACTCAATGAGTTATTTCAACAAATTCTCATTGTTATTCTTACAAATTCTCTTCATTACTACAACAAATTTTCTTTGTTACTCTAACAAATTTTCTTTATTACTTTAATAGAACAATTTTGCTGTTTCAACAAAAAAATTTGTTATACCAACTATAGGATTTTGTCGAATCAACTAAAAGATTTTGCCATACTAACAAAACTGTTTTGTTGTTATAACATATCAATAACTTGTTATATCCTAAATTTTGTTATTTTAACATATGATTTGTTATCCCTATGTTAACAAATTCATTTGTTACCACAACATATCTTAGATTATCTTAACAAAATTTTTTTCTGCATGTATGCTTGAAGGAAAGAATTTAACTCGATTATAGTTCAATAATTGTCTTCATAGTCTTGCAAAGACATTGGCATTGCATAAAATTTTTTTTACCTCTCAAGAGTAAAAAAATAAAGAGTTTAACCATAAACTGGCTTGATAACGCTATCGTCTCTGGATTCTAAAATTGGATAATTCAAAAGCAGCATGTTGTCGTAATATTTTACAGCGAACTTATAATCCAGTAAAGCTGTTAAGTTTTTCCTTGGCTCGGAAGGGTGAGGATGAGGATGAAGATTTAAAAGGAAAATGCGAATGCGGGCTTGCATGTACTGGTGTAGGATAAAAAAGCTTCGAGCAGAAGCAGGAGATACCTAACGGGGTAAGAAATGGTATGTGTGTATGTATGTGTGGAGGGAACGTCTTGGGAGCAAGGTAAGGAGCGGGTTCGTGCTCGAGAAATTCAGAGCTTACCCTCCCGGGTCCGGGTACCAAGGAGCTTCTGCAGTGGTATAGAGCTACCTTGAATAAATGATGAAGATATATTTACGGCGAACTGTTTTTAATAAATTACAGATACGAAGACCAACTACGTCTCGGTGTTATCGTATTTTTCTTTTACTCTTTTACTTATTTTGTTTTTGCTGTTTCCAATACTTTTCAAAGCTTCTCGTCTTTATCTTTAAATTTATAAATAAATATCGTTGAGTTTTACTTTTTACGGTGGCTCTTTGTTTCCAAAAGCGACTCGATTCTAAGTTGCCAAATGCTAATGTAGGCTTCAATATTTAAAAAAGAGATTCACGACGAATTTTAAAAAGTTATAGTTATATTATTATTATTACTTTATATTTTTAATTTTTTATTGGCTGTCCAGTCTAATACGACAATTTTTTTCGTAATATTCTTAGGCTGTATTTCCCTCCAGATATTGTGGACAATGTCTCGGGTAGCTTAGCAGGTAGAGCCTTTGACGCGTAACCAAAAGATCCAGGTTCGAGTCCTGGTCTGGGCTGACGGAATTATTTTTTCAGTCAAATTTATCTTTAATGACAAATTTAGATATGAATTGTTAAGGGTAGTGGTCGAAACTTTTGTCTACTTCAATTGATGGATTAAAAGGTCAAATAAGTGCAATTAGAATTTTAGAGAAATCGAATGGAAAATATTTTCCGAATATTTAAATCAAATTTAATAATTTTACTTTGGATCATATTAAATCGAAAGTTTTTTTTATATGATGATGATGATGATAATAATAATAATTGTATTTGCGAACCGATAATATAATTGAAGGGATAAAAAATTGTCGTGGCACAATTTTTTGTGGGGCCACTTCTGAGAAGTTTTTGTTTTATCAACAAAATGATTAAAAAAAAATTGTAATCGACAGTGTCGTTTTAAAATATACAAACAACTAAAATAATAATAAAAAAAAAGCGCTAGTAATTTTTTAATCTAGCGCAAACTCGCCTATGAGTGTAAATTTTAAATAAAAAAGAAACGTGATGGATTAACTGAAATGAAGGCCAATAGTTAAAATAATATTAATCATATGAATAATAATTAATTATAAATATATAAATATAAAATATGTTTTATACGCCACATGTCATCATTAGATAAGAAACAAATAATTTAAAAAAAAATTGAAAAAAAAAAAAAAAAAAGAAAAAAAAATCGATAATCGTCGTGTCTACTATCACATAAATAGTGTATCAGTAGTAAGTACCTTACGTCATATTTGGAAAGTCGCACATGTCTTGAAACGTACCTGAACGAGTCGTTTTAACGATCCTGCGACTAGTATATTCTATATATAATAATAATACAATCGTGGTCATTAATTTAAGTATGTTTTTTAATTTACTGGAAAATAACCATTTGTAAACTCGAAAATTTATAAAATATAAATTTGAAAATTAGTTGATGTCATTTATAAAATTAGTCGCTAATTAAAAATGATATTAATGAAATTAGAGAAATAAAAATTTTACTAAATATAAATTCAGTCATTTATAAAATAGCGAAAAATAAAAATCTGTGGCTTCGTGAATTTGAAGCCAATTTTTACCGCAGAAATTTATAAAATTAGTCGATTGTAAACTTTACGAATTGTATAATTAGCCGTTTTTTAAATTCTTACAACTTTTGAAGGCAGTAACACATTTTTACTCCAGATTACTCAACTCTGCGAAATATTATACTCAACTAAAAAAATTGAATAACTTTAAAAAATAAAAAACTTTACTCAATTCTTTCACTACTCGATACTAATTTTACTCAACGCTAAGTTTACTCACTACTAACTGTATTCAATGATATCTCGACTCAATAGTATATTAGAAGCGTTGACTCGCTTTTAAAAATCTCTATTCAATTTTTTTTTGTTTAATAATATTTTATTCGGCAAAAACAAAACTGTACTCAAAATTTCTCGGCTCTGTGCAATCTGTACTCCAATAAAATAATTTAATAAATTAAAAAAAAAATTTTTACTGTATATAGATATATAAATGATATATAATTGAGTAAAGTTGACATTGAATAAAGTTTGTAAAACAATAGAATTTTATTTTTTAAAAATAAAATTATTGAGTAGAGTTTTTTTTCAATTCATTTAAAGTAAACATATTATTAAACAAAAAAAAATTGAATAGAGATTTTTAAAAGCGCGTCAACACTTATAAAATACTATTGAGTAAAGATTACATTGAATACAGTTAGTAGTGAGTAAACTTAGCGTTGAATAAAATTATTATCGAGTAGTGAATGAATTTAGTAAAGTTGTCTTTTTTTTAAGTTATTCGATTAATTCTATTGAGTACAGTATGTCGCAGAGTTGAGTAATCTGGAGTAAAGATGTGTTACTGCCAATTTATGGAAGTCCTTTTAGATGCCTTAAATTTCAAAAATTACGAGAAATTTAGAATCAGGCTTTTACAATTTACAAAGTTTATAATTGGCTAATTTTATAAGTTTTTGCATTAAGAATTGGCTAAATTTACGTAGCTACAGATTTTTATTTTTCGCTATTTTATAAATGACTGAATTTAAATTTGGTGAAATTTCAATTTCACTAATATCATTTTTTATTTTCGACTAATTTCCAGTTTACAAACAGCTATTTTCCTGTAATATTAAAAACATACTTAAATTAATTACCACAATTGTATATACTCGCATATATTTATTATATAAATACGTGTGTAAGTTTTGGGGACATTACCTGCGATTGTCCAAGTTTGAACAGCTACTAATCGCGAAGAAATAAATTTTAATAAAACAAACCCAATATAACTAACTACTCTTTTTGTAAACGTAATATTAATCACGTTAAACGGATTAATTAACGTTGTGTATTTGTGAAAAAAAAAAAAAAAAAAAAAAAAAAAAAAAAAAAAAATATTTAAAAAGAGCTGAGATGTGAGGTATATGAGGATTACGACGAGAATGTGATGAAAGCGTCTGGCTGTGCTGTAGATGATGATGGTGACGAGTTGTATTGATATGAAAGACTATTGTTTGGTGGAGGTCTGAAGATTGTTAAAGAATGTATTATTATTATTTAAATTTAATTAATTATTAAGTAAACATAATAGATAAAATTTTTTTAATCATTGAAACCCCAAACGACTATCGAGATTGCTTTATTAAATAGCAATTTAATCATATGTATATTTTCAGTAATACCTATATGTGTACTATAAAATAAATTTAAAAACAAATAATTGAGTTTTTAAATTATCTTATCTAATTTTAATTTTCTTTTTTTACTCATTTGTAAATTAGTTATTAAATATTGAGTTAATACTGTAAATTATAATTTAAAATTTATATTTCAATGGAATATTCAAGTAGTATCAATAAAATATAAATAAATCAAAAAAGAGAACCGTATTTTTTATCACCAAGTTTTTTTTTAAGTTGAGCGGGTTTTTTTTTGGCTGGAATACTGCTGGTGCTTCGGGTGGAATAATCTTGCGCCCAATCAAAAAATCCGCATGATTTAGGAGACTCCTTGGAGCATGTGTAAAACTCTCTGCCTTTGTTTGCTCCGTTTTTTTCTACGGTTTGTCTGGAAGAAAAAATAAAGTCGAGTCAAGTGTTGTTGAACTATCGGAAAAAAAAAAAAAAAAAAAAAAATAATAAAATAATTAATGTGAATCAATACACACAATCGAGCTGGTTGACCACAAATACACCTGACTTCTGAGTTCCTAACAGAGTTCAACGTTCCAGAGGTGTATTGATCGTCGAGTCTATTTTGATCGTCACCCCTGTTCCTATCCCAATCCTCGTCCTCATCCCATTCCCACTCTAAATTATTTTCTGAAGGTTGTTGAACGGCGGAAGGTTGTTTCCGGGCGGCAACGTCGATATTTGCCCATTGAAAAAACTCTTTTTGGGTGTCTGAAGGAAGACCGAAGTTGTGTTTGGCGAAGTAAAAATTTTTCTTGAAACTCTATTCTTGGTGGAAGTAATTTTTTTCTTAATTTAAATTGTCATAAATACTTGATACAATAAATCTTTATATTTGATCTAAATTTTTAGATAGTTTAGGAAAGCAGCGCCACTTACTTCAGCTGAGAAAAAAATTTTCTCACCTTCAGAAAATTTTTCTCTTGAATATTTAATACCCATTTTATATTATTTTAGCCTGCAATTATAAATATTGAATGAAAAAAAATGATTCAATATTATTTGATCTTCCCATTTGACATGTTAACCAATAAAAATATTAATGAAAATTTATTATCTTTATATTTAATTTTTTGGAGAAAGAGAGAAATTTTCTCAAGACAAAAAAATTTACTTCTATCAAGAACTTAATTTTTCGGAGCAAGAGGCTGAATTTTCTCAAAACAAGAAAATTTTCTTGAATCAAGATACATATTTCTTAAAGCAAGAGAATTAATTTTGTTAGTATAAGTGAAACTTCTTGTTTCAAAAAAAAAATTTTTTTTTCGCTCTAGAAAATAATTAGGAAGAAAAATATTTTCTTGATTCAAGTGAATCTTTTTTATGTCTAAATTGCTTCTATTTATGTTTCATGCGCAAATTTTTGTTTCAAAGATTATACTTTTCACAATGTATTAACATCGTTAATTTTGAAATGGAAAAATTATCAAAGTGACCGTATTGAAACTCTAATCTTGGATTACAATATTACAAATGTAATTTTTCCTACATTTTTTTCCGTGCAATTGAGATGTCAAGTTATAAGTTTAATTCTACTAAAAACTATGACGAATTTGAATGCAGGTCTACCGAAGCGGACCATTGAGAGCTTTGTATAATATTTAACAAAGCTTCTACTGTTCAACATGCATCGGTTGTATTATTGTGTTATTGTACAGCAATAAATCGTTAATAACGACACAATTAAGCTGGAACTATTACCACCACGTCAACGGTGACTAGAACAAGTAAATAG
The DNA here is from genome assembly GCA_000956155.1 of Cotesia vestalis. Classification (NCBI taxonomy): domain Eukaryota; kingdom Metazoa; phylum Arthropoda; class Insecta; order Hymenoptera; family Braconidae; genus Cotesia; species Cotesia vestalis. The sequence goes on along the minus strand of JZSA01002622.1, from coordinate 32,881 downwards.
TCGAGTTTGTTTTGGCGGAGACAAATCTAACTATTTGATACTTGCTCTTCAATATCTCGACTAGAGGTAACTAACTCTTGAATAATTCGAAACAAAAGACGCTATTTGTTGATTCCTCTTCTACCCAAATGTATTCTGATCCATAGAAAGGATATTGAACCAAATTTGCAACATTCTGCATGTTTTCAGATGAATTGAATTATAGTTTAGCAAATATTAACAGTTGAAATAGTAAATACTTGTACTTATATTACAAAAACAGTTACTTGGATTCAAATTAATATTTGTTCTACATTGTAATATTGGTTGCTTACAATTCAAACAACCAACACGTAATAACAAAGAAGCTATCCTAATATGTGCAAACGCATGAAGGATCTATGAAAACAAGTGATCCTTGATGTTTCTGAAACAAAAAAATCTCGTGCTTCCGAACGTAGAAGTTTTTTTAGTAGATTTCATGGAAATCTAACTACAGTTTTTTTCTCAGCATAAAAAATATTATGAGTGATAAAATAATTTTGTTACTTCCTGCGAAGAAAATTGACGATGTTTCACTAAAAGGAAGTTATTGATTTCGGTCCGATTTTCGAAAGGAGTTTTCATCGGATCTAGAAGTTTTGAAGTCCCAAAAAGCCATTCTGACTATTCCCGCCGAGAAGTCCGGCAGTGTGTTTGTGGGTGTAAATAAATTTTTGTCGTATGGTTTCTCAAATACAAATCAACCGATTAAATTCCACGACACGTCATTCGAAAGGGTTTATTAAAACTTGCATCTGGTTAGATTTGAGAGTTAATCCATCAAGCTATTCCGAAGAAATTATAAAAAAAACCAACAAAAAAAAATTTGAATTCTCATGTTTTTAAAAAATAACTTTAAAGCGTGCGAAAAAATTATCATAAAACCAGGTATAATTTTTTTTATGCTTAAAAAATTGCGTCGAATATATTTTTGAAAATGAAAATTGAAGGACTCAATTTCTCAACCAATAAAAACTTGTACATTTTCTTTTTGTGCTTTAAAAACTGCGTTGAACGCATTTTTAAAATAGAAAATTGAATCTCGCATTCAAAAGTTATAGTTGTGTAATAAATACATTTTGAGCTCGAAGAATTCACATTTTTAAAAATGTGAAAAACGGTGCTTTGAGCTTGAAAGGCTCAAATATTAACCAAAAAATTAGGAAAACGGTTGACCCTAAAGACCATCCCTGCAACTTCCCGCTAATTCTATACTCAAAATTGCACTTATACTTTTGAGCTCGAAGATCTCAAAAACGTAATAAGGTCCGTGATATTTTGAGCTCTCCAAGCTCAAAAGTCTGATAGAACTTTTAATAAAATACTATTTTTTGAACACTCAAACCGCAAAAACTTTTGAATGAACGAACCGATTTTGACGTAGTTAAAAGCACTTTTTTAGGTTTTCTTTCGACAACGATAACTCACGAACAAATCAACCGATTTTTATCGGGCTGACAGCGATCGACGTAGTTTTTTGAGATTAAGCGCTGACTAGTTTTTGGAATTTATCAGCCGAGCCGTTTAAAAGTTATTCTAAAAAAACCAAATTTAAAATAATTTTTTTTCGTAGTTTTTTGGAGATTTCTCAAAATCTACCTGGTCGAATCGGTCCAAATTGTATTCAAAATCTAAGTTTAGTCAAGCCTCTTCGAATGGCACCAACCACGTTAAATTGGTCAAACCGTTCAAAAGTTATGAGAGGCTTGCATACGGCCACACACACACACACAGACTTCCAGATTTTTTTTTCAGTGTAGTACTTCCATTTTCTATAAAAAAATTTTTTCGTACATTTGGAGAAAACATTTTTTGTAACGATGAGAAATCTGTTTCCACTCCGGCGTCTTTTAAATTTGAGATAAATGTTTCCCAATTAAAAGTTTTGTCAACAAATTGACGAGCATCAATTCCTGCGAGTTTCCATACATGTTTTCAAGAGCTCATGGCCATTAAAGGTCTCACTAATTGCAACCATTAAAGTCCTCGGAAGTGAAATTATATAAATTCACCCCATAAATAAAAAATATCAGGCTGAATTGAGCGGCATTCCTCGGGGAAAGCGGTTTCATGACAAGTCCTGCAAATTGTAGGACAAGGTCGCATAGATAAGGATGCGATTTAACGATCGGTTCGTATTTAAAGCGTCCCCGTGGGAATTAGAATCGAGGTTGCAACCTAGTCCTGTGCTAGCCCATCTGGGAAATGTCAGCCTCATTTTTTTTTTTTTTTTGATGAGTTTTATAAACGACTTTTTTTTATGCAGAAACAGCAATAAATCGATTTAAAGAAAATTTTAATAAGTTAAGCAATCATTTTTCAAATCATCTTTTCAAAAGTGTGCTTTGATATTATATATAAGTACATCATGACAGTCAGATTCGAATTGATATGACAAAATATTAGGATTTTGATTTTTAGGTGATAATACCTTTGACCTCATCCTTAAGGTATGCAACAAAACTGGTTTATTAGTTGACTAAGAAATGATCTTAATTTTAGAACTTACCTCTCTCATAAAGAGATAATTAAACGATCATGCGCTCTACGGCGGAAATTTTCAATGCTGAATGTTGTTGAAAAGTTATATACACAGAAAAAAAAAATTACTTGAATAAAGTAAATAATTTTTAAGAATTTCATGTTTTTGATTTGAGTATAAAAATTCTTAAACTAAGAAACTTTTCTTGGTTCAAGTAAATTTTACTTGATTAAAGAATTTTCCGTCTTGATCCAAGCAATGAAACTCTTCAAAATTATTTTCTTGGCTTAAGAATTTTTCTCTTGATTCAAATAAATTTTTTTTTTCTGTGTATAGGCTTTTAGACCAAATGAAACCTAACATGAACAAATCAAGTCATCTCAGGACATGTATTAAGCTATGTAGGTACATACAAAATTTTCTGATAAGGCCAACATCATGTCATGATATTTTTTCACATGTAGTCAAGCGGAAACAAAATAATGTCAGTCACCATGTACATGTCATGGGTATGCTTGTTACTTTCGCCAGGAGTTTGATAATTTAATGTATCGTATTTCCGGAGAGCGAAGTTTATAATTGCAACCCTATTAATTAAAACATTAATAAACTTTGAATTGAGGGATGAAACACTTTCTACAGATGAATGCAGGATGTAGTGTTTGGAGTAGCGGGAATTCCCGGATGGTTTACACCTCACCAATTACCAATTAATAGACGTAGGTTTGTGTCAATTGAACCAGCGGTAACAGAACCAGCAGTGGCTCTGACAAAGTCTAGTTGGGAGCTGTATAATCAAATCTACTCCGTAGTTGCTCTACTCTTGTTTCTGTTCCTGCTCTTGGTCCTTCTCCTTCTCTGATTCTGATTCAAATCCCTCTTGCTCGAGTTTATCCTCCAGTACAGCTAAATACAACTCCAGTGCATACTTGAATCTGGATATAACTTTGTCGAGATAATTGCGACTGTCCACTCCTGAGCCAATTACCTCAGGATTTCACATGTGTCATCACTGGAGCTTGAGTTATGTTTCAAATGGTAATAATCATCGTTATAATTATGTAATCTGCGTTTAGTTTGGTAACAAGATTATTCACTTTGATGCAAAGCTTTACTTAACCCTAGCAATCCTAGATGCGAACCTTTGAATGTAACATGCTGATAGAAGCTATTGTTTGAGGTGATTAATCAGAAGAGAATACATGATTCCTGGATGGCCAAGATGTGATACTATTTTTAATATTTAACAAAACTTTTCAAATTTTAGAATACGTAAACTATATCACACTGGCAAAAAAGTATTGTTTCTATCAGTACGCTGATAAAAGGATTTAGTACTAAAATTTTTAGTCATTTAAGGACGTTCCCAAAAAAAACAGTTTTCCTAAAATTTTTTTGAAATTTTGAGTACTTATACTCATAAGTATCCTCTATACGTAGGAATTTTTTTAAATAGTCCTTGCGGCACTAAATTTTGAAATATTAGCATTTAAAATTTGTATATTTTACATGCAAACCCTATGCTGACCGACGTTCAAGCGAACGTTTTATTAAATATCAATCGTACTTAAATTAGGATTGTTTTAAAAAACCGAGAATCATTAATTGAAGATATTTCAAGTATTTTTTATCAAAAAAAACATAAACAAGCGGTATTCATTTTTTTATAAAAAGTATTTGAAGTTAGTGAATTTCGATATTTTACGTGAGTGGAAGTAAGTGAGCGATAGTCTGTAAAGAGAGACAGCACTAGTGCGTGAGAAAGAAACCAATAGCCATAACCTATTGGTATCTTTTTCTTGTCTATGAACGTCCTTAAGGTACCCGCGGGTTATAAGGCCTAGCTAAGGGAGATTTTGAAAAAAATGGAAAATATTTCATTTAATTATTGCAATGTATCATTAATTTTTATATTAATACATTAGCCATAAAATATAATGGAGTAATGATAATTTTCACCATAAACAAACACAAAATTAAATTTTTTCAAAAACCTTGCGAATAGACCTTATTTTACTACGGTAGGGTAATAAGGCTTGCGGGTTATACATACTGGAAATAGTTATACTATACTTGATAAAATTGGTATTAGAGATCAATCATCACTTAAATTGAGCAACAATACTTTTTAAGATGTTGATAAAAATTAGAACAATGATTTTAAATTATTAAATATAAAATTATAAAAAATGTTTACCATTTACTCAAATCATTTTTTAGGAATTCTTCTGCGCTATTTTAGCATATGACGGATGATGAAATATAGAAGACAAGGAACGTTGTATCGGGACTCTATAAACTTTGATTTTAAATTATTAAATATAAAATTATAAAAAATGTTTACCATTTACTCAAATCATTTTTTAGGAATTCTTCTGCGCTATTTTAGCATATGACGGATGATGAAATATAGAAGACAAGGAACGTTATATCGGGACTCTATAAACTTGTAGCGACGTTTCTATGCTAGACGCTTCTACAAGAGAAGTCTTTAGCGGAAGCGGTTATTTTAAATAGCATTTCTATTACTTAGGCCTTATTATCCGCGGGTACCTTATTTGAGAGAAAAAATTATGTTTTACCCATCAATATTATTTATTACAGTTTAATAAATGATTTTTTCATTTTAAATAAAGTATGATAATATAAACAAAGCCTTATTATAAGGAAATAAATATTTGTTTCCACCAATTAACATTTAGTAGTAGGTACTGAATATTTTTTTGGTCAGTATTGTCGGTAGATAGCTATGCTTTAATTTCAATGTAATAGATAAACCTCTATTCACAGACTCAAATTATTTTGTTCAGCTCGATTTTGGGAGATTTATCAAACCTTTGAAAACACACATACTCTCAAATTGCTTATGTGTCATTTCTCAGTGGAGTTTATTTTAAGTTTTTTAATTAGTCTATAATTGATATGATAAAAACTTGTTTAATTTTAAATTTTATAAATGTCTCAAATAAAAATTATAATTTAATAAGATTCTTTTCTTTACAATGCCTGCTATTTTTACTTAATTATTTGTTTAATTTTTTTGATTTATTTTGAGTAAAAATGTTAGGTTTTATTCTAAAATTAGTTAAAAAATGAATTTCTTTAATACCAATAAACGATTTATTGAGTAGCAATAAATCATTTGTTAAATACTACTAAATATATTTATTTGGTGGAAATAAATGGGCTTTAATAATGGGCTTCTAAGCAGTAATACTTTCGTAAAATTCGAGTTTTCTTGCATATGTTAAGTTATTTATATTGATGTCTAGTTTATTTATAAAATTTTTTTTTATTTATTCACATATTAAATTTTGATTCTGGAGCAAGTGCTCCCTTAGGACCATCATAATTAAGTACACTCATAAAGAGTACATATTAAAATTATTGTAATATTGGAATAATAGAACATAATAGAATAATTGTAGATAGTATAACATGATAAGTAACATGATAACATGACATAATTGGTAATAATGGATATAATAATAATGAAAATTGTATAATTTCAAAAATCTCTCGTAAAATATCAGTTAAAACACGCTACTCTAAACTCAGCAAACGTATTGAGTGCAACAAGTAATATATACTCAGAAAATAAATTAATACAATAATAACAATTAATTGTTATTCAATCTAAAGAATTTAATTTTAGTTTCTTATAATTTTATTCGCTTCTCAGGTATTTATTTTTGTAAATTATCAGCAAAATTTTCAAATACTGTACGGATAGACAGAGTAGGAATATTTTAACAAGCAATTTAGAATTTTAATGTATCCGGCCCTTGCTTACCAATGCATTGGACCGGGTTCGAGTCCGGCGAATTTGAATGCTTACTCAGATTATATTCAATGAAAAATTTTATCCTAACCTAATCTACTTGTTTATTTCCCCTTCCTCTTTATTAGCCAAATAAACGTTTTATTAAATAGTAATAAAATTTTATTACTATTAAATACAATTGTCCCTCAGTATACTCAGATTATATTCAATGAAAAATTTTGAAATTTAAATTTAAAATAAAAGAAATAATTGGTAGATAATCATATTGTTTTATTATAAATAGAAAATTATTTAATTCATAATTAGTATTTTGTCTGTAGTTAGATACTTATTATTATTGAAAAATGATCTAAAAGTTAGCGTATTATTCAATCCTGAGTATTCTCTATACGTTACCAAAAAATTCATCTCAATTTTAAGCTAACTTGGCGCTACCTGTCACTTCTCTAACACTAAAGACTCCTCAACTTAGTCGGCGCTGCAACTAAAGTAACAGTCGCTAATTACCGGCAGATTTATTCCTATAAAAAAAATCCATTTTGCAATTGCAAAACTTTTTTGGTAAAATAAAAACGATCCATTGTTTACCAAAACAATTGAATTGCACGAAATATTTCGCTTTTCAATAAAAAAAATTTAGTAAACCTCGAATGATTTCGATAAATTTTTCACCGAATGTTTGGGATGCTTTTGCCAAACGACTCGAATGGAACAATAAAGTTTGCATTTGAGAGTGAATATTTGGTAAATAATAGCAAATTTTGAGCTGAAATTTGAACTAATGGAAGTAAATAAAAGTTAGTGGTATATAAAACTGGGAAAAAATGAGCGATAGCTCGCAGAGTTTAGGGAGGATCGAGCATTGATAAATCGAAACGCGAATCAACGGACGAGTGGTTTTGCTCTCGTGCCGTTTGTGCTCGATGAACAAAACGATTCTATTTCCTCGATGGAAACTGATCAACCGGAAAGATAACGAGGAACAAAATTTTACGTTATGCCGATGGGCGTATCGTTACAGAGCCTTTATTTGCTGTTATATAAACACAATCCATATGGGAGTATGTACATGAACGTAGTATGTGTACGAGGACACAAACTGGAGACCAAGTACAACTTGATAATCCGATTGGGTTCAACCATTTTAAATCGAAAATAATTTAATCCGATAAGATTTTTTAATTCCTATTGGAAAATAAATGCCTTTTAAAATGATGCAGGATCAAAATTGTTGAGCGTACATGTAGATATATGTAAATACCATCAGTCGTGTCAATGAAAGTCGGTTTTATTTCATTCGAAACTTGTTAATTTGCAATTGAAAGGAACAATTTTGCTGTCCGTCAAAAATTTTTTTTTGGCATTAGTGAAAGAAAAATATTTTGATAAGATTTTAATCATTGAAATTATCAAAATCTGATGAAGTGAGTGTCCCGTCGTATTCAAAACTAGAAAAATTACAGTTTGAAATAACAGTTTTCTAAATTCAAACTTTGAATGTTAATTTTCAGAGCTTTTAATGTAATATTTACATTTTACAATGTTATTTTTACAAAATCTCTAATAATTACAATCTGAAACTGGAATTTTTCCAGTTTTCATCACGGAGCGTCACGTTACATTATATAATGTAATTTTTCTATTTTTTTTATTTCCGAGCTGTCGTAAATTTTTGTCGGTTTTTTAGAATTTAGAATTTTATTTATTAATGCCAAGGCTCAAGACAAATGGCAAATTTCATTACATAATAAATACATTTGTTACATAACTAAAGATATTTGTGAGTACATAGAACAACTATATAAGTAAGAATATTTTACAAAAATTTAGGTAAGTTTGATTTAGGATTACGTCGATATTCATTTGGTAAATAATTATTTAATAGGAAAATCAAGAATTTAAGGTCTTAATTTCACTTTTACTTATAATTAGTTCAATTATAACTTTATGTATTGTACTGAGTTTATGCTTATCACAGTCACATTGAAGAATTTAATTTTTAACTTAGTATACACTAATTGAGATTTTAATAAATATTTTATCGAGTATTACTCTTCATTTGAGGTTATTCTATCTATCAAGATTCAATAAATAATTAACGACTTCTTTTTTGAAGACTTGCAAGCTGCAATCATCTTTTTTAGATGATACTTTTCGAGTAAAAAAAAAAATGAACTTAGAAAAGCTTAAATCAATTGTTTTAGTATAGCAGTTAAGTTCATTCAAGTTAATTTTTTCAACTCGGGTTGAAAGATCTATGAATTTTGCTAAAATAATTGCTTGCTTGTTCTCATAGTTTCCAACTTCAAAGACATTAATACTATCGGTGTCAACGAAGTACTGCGTCGACCGAATTTTCACATATAGACAAGACTTTTTACATTGTCGCTGTGCTAAATCAAGATTACAAACTGACTCGACTCAAAGAATAAATCTTAATTTTGACTTAAAACTAAGTCAACATCACTTGAATTTCTTACAAAATTTTTAAGACAAAAAAATTCATGATTAAGGCAAAATGAAATTAATTCTAACATAATTTTGTAAATTATAAAGTGACAAAAATTGAAGATGAAATAAAAAATATTGTATAGAATCATTTAATACGACTATGTATATTTAAAAACAAAAATCGATAAATAACTAATTAATCGGTGATTTTTTACGTGGGCATTTCAGCGATCATCTATTCAATAATATATTTCAGGTATCATTATTTTAACCATAGTTTTAATTGATCATGTTACATTTTGAGATGAAGAGAGGAGACACACGACTCCTAGATAGATGAAAAATTGATTAATTATTTATATAAAACTCCTGGTTTCCATGGGACTCGAACACTGGATCTGTTGAATATTAGATTGAACACATCTGCTTTACTATTAATGAGGCTAAGGTAGTTGTCATGGTTAAGGCATACCATTAGAAAATTCTGAATTTTTGTACACTTATTAAGGACATAATAATACAATTATTTTAAAAATTTGAAGTCGATTGACCACCTATAACCCGAGATCAATTCTCTTTATATCTTTAAAAATACCTATAATCAAGAAATTGTACTGTATTACGTCACCTAATGATATTTTTAACAATATGAGCTCATCCTGATGTTACCCTTATCAAGACCTTTCATTTGAATACCCACATGAATTTTTTATATATTTTATATATTTCACAAATATCAGAAATATCATATATATATAATATGTAAAAAACTGTTAGAAACTTTCAAAAAACTAACAGTCTATTAATGTATTTGTTGTGAGTTAAAAAAAAAATAAAAAAAAATTTTTTGACCGTTTAATTATTTATAAATAACGAATTAAAGTTCAACAATTTATGAAAAAGTATATATCTACGGAGTTGGACAGGAAAAATTGTATGGGTTGCGTCCCCACGGGTACAGTTTTGCGTAAAAATTATGGATTATACTTAGCTACAAGCTCATATACTTTTGCAGCGCGTATAATCTCTAATTTGTTGACAATATTGTACCATGACAGCTATCAATAGATTTAAACTTTTCCTAAATTTTTTTTCATGTATGTCAACACGACACAGAAAAAAAAATTTCTTGAACCAAGAAAATTATAAGGAAGACTGAAGTTATTTTGGAGCAAGAAAAAATTTTCTTGGATTAAAAAAATTTAACTTCGTTCAAAAAATTTTAACTTCATTCAAGAAATTTTCAGTCTTCCTTAAGATTTTCTTGATTTAGGAAAATTTACGCTTGACTCAAGACTTTTTTTCTTTCTGTGGACGTGCTTAACGATAAATCTTGATTCTTATCAAACAGAAACAATAAAAACGCCTTGCCTCAAAGTCAAAAGTATTTTTTTTATTACAAGTATTACGATGCTAAATAAAATTCAATAAATGAAATCAATACACATTCAAAAAAAAAAAAAATTTTTACTAAATGAATAAACAGCAAGCAAAGATGTAATTTCTGTGCGCTATTCAACACAAAAGCTTGAGCATACTCACGGTCGTATGCCTGCGTAGAATAATTTATGCTTGATCGAGCAGCAACATCCCACTATCTCCTATCTCCTATCAATATATATGTCTGCATAAATACATACACCGCGACGTAGGAGTGAGTATGTGTATTTAGAGGATTCACAGTTTAGTAGCCGCCGATTAATCGTTTTCTCGTTCCTTATCTCCTGTCTCCTCTCTCGAGGTTTATCGATGTAGACACATGCGATTTAGCATACGATCATTCACTCACGATATTAAATCCTCCGCTTAAACCGAGCCCGGCTTCTACTTCAATACTTTACTTAATTTATTAAAAATTATGTATTATATAATTTTATTTAAACAATTTCTCCAGTAAAAATTTATTAAATTGCGGTTTTTTAATTTTTTATCCAAAAAATTTAACAGTTTGTCGGTGGTATTTTTTTTTTTTTATTAAACTGGACTATAAATTATCCTGTGGAATTTCAGTCGTTAAGTTACTTAACTTATTTTTTATTTTATTAAATTTTAAATTTATTTTATCGTAAAATTACATTTTTACATAAATTAAATTACTCTGTCGAGATATTTTAAAAATTTTACCACGTAAAAAAGTAAAGTGTGAAATGAAAAATTTTCCGTAAATTATTTTGCTCGATCTGAACGCTGGAATCAGAAAGACATAAAAACATGAACGAGGCCAAGATACATGTGTTCGATTATGCACGTCCTTAAATGTATATATATATATATATATATATATATGCATTCGTAGTTAGAGGCCCCTCTTCCATCTTCAGCATCAGCTTTAGCATTGGTATCGTTGATGTGTCCGTGCAGCATTTTCCAAGGGTTGGCGACATGCCAAAAAGTCTCGCCACAGTTTTCCCAGGGCTTTTCGCTCGCGTACGCGGCATTGTTCACCGCGGCAATTACGACCTGTTTCCCTAAAATGCCTAGGGAAGATATATACATACGTACGTATATACATTATTATGATTATTATTATTATTTTTCGAGTCGTTTCATGCCGACATGAAAAAATTCACGCTACGAACAAAGGAAACCGGGAAAAAATAACGAGACATTTTGACGCAACGATCAAACGACAATGGAATTTATCATACTAAAGCACGTTTTTTATCTTTCAACACCTTTTTTTTTGGCTTGATCAGATTTTTTAATAGTCGAGAAATTGTTTGTCACAAAATATTTAATAAATTTTTTTTTTTTCAATTCAGAAAATTTTGAATCATGATTATTTTCTATTGATTCATTTCTGGTAAGATAAAATTATATAAAAATACTTAAAACCATTACATTTTAAATTAAAGTTCCCAAGAACAAATTATAAACTTAGCTTATCCTTAATTATAAATTATATAATTATTAGTTCTTATCCAATTACTTCACTTCTTTTTAACAGTTCATTAAAACAGATCAAAGTTTTCGCATTTTTTGGTATACGGAAAAAAAAATAATGTTGAAATGACTATCCAACGTATTCTCAAATGAAGTTTCCTCAAAATAACGATCCGTTATTCCGATTTAAGGATCCATTTTTTCACTCAAGCATACAGAAAATAGCTCTTATAAATATGTATGTACACAGTAAAAAATTTTTCGTCATTGTATTGAATGAATTTTATTTGTATTAAACTTGATTTCAGTACGATTATCTCGATATTAATTTATGGGTTCAAAATGTGATTTTTTCAGCTAAAAATATAAATAAAATGAGAATTAATAAACATTGGAATTATTAACTGGTTAGTAATTTATTTACACAATCAAATTTTTTATTGAAAATGTAAAAATTAAATTCCGTAGTTGAATATAAACTCAAATATCCCGAGCTTTAATTATTAGCTCACAGAATTTCAGTTATTTAGGAATAAATTGATTTCATACTGCTCGGTTCATCATGTAAAATATTAGAGATTGCGCTATACGATTGAATAATTGTTTTTCCCTCTCAATAAATTTATATTTATTGTTATATTTTTGTTCACAGACACCAACATAATTTGTATTTCATCAAACCGATAATTCAATCAAAATTAATTCCGTCAATTTTGCGTCATTTTTTTTTTTTTTTTTTAATAGACTCGGTTTCTCCCCTTTAGAATTTGGTATCTCAAATAGGTATTTAACTCAGTGTTGTTAAATTATAATGAATGAAAAACTAAACTGGTATTTTCTTCGTTATTATACATACAATATGCACGGTAAATTTTGTTCTTAATTCCCGTACTCGTCCCTGACAAGAAAAAGAGATTTGAAAAAATTCGGAATGGCACAAAGCGATTAAAAAAGATTCAACTTGAGAAATATCTAGATGAACATTTTGCATAGGTTAAATCGTTTTAAATCTTTTTTTTTAATAAAGGATTGTAATAACAAATGGAGCTGGGTTGAATGAGTTAGAAAAATACCACGAAATATTTGAAATAGAAATTACTTCAATAATTGACAATAATAAATTTCATTTTTTACCAATTTGATTGATTAATTAGTAATAAAATGTATATATTATCAAAAGTTCAATGAAAATGATAAGTCTTGCGCTTTTAGATTTCCAAAAATTTTTTTTATTTTATAATATTGTACAAATCTTTGCATTAGTGCACACGATTACTCAAAAGTAATCAAACAATTGCCATACATTATTTTCGGGTTGTTTCCAGGGATCGCCGCTAGATGGCGCATGGGAAGAGTCCTTCTCGCTGGCAGAGCAAGCTACTAAAATATATAAGATCTTAACAGGCGAGACCAGTGATAGCAGTTTCAATCGGTTAAGCGAAACGAATAGAAATTTTGAAAAAACATTTTTAGCGATAATAAATAATTTAATAAATTATTTCACCACAAAGCGTTTTTTTCAAAAATTTTATTCGTTTTGTAAAACCAATCGAAACTGCAATTGCTCTGCTGTTGGGAGTGCGACAGAGATAGTTTCGTTAAACTCCGTGCGAGCAAAGCGAGAAAAAAATGGTCTCGCCTGTTAAGGGGGTATTCTGGTTTAGAAGCCCAAATTTTAGGTGTTTTTTCGGTCGCGATAGAAAAAAAACAACAAATATTTTTTGTATCCATTTTCTTATCAGTTTTTTATTGGTATTTGAAGAGTACAAAATATTAATAAAATTAAAAAAAAAATCAAATTTCCAAAAACTGCAGACCGACAAAGTGGGGACTGATGAAAAAATGGCACATCCTGGTGTGCAGGATATCAATTCTTCCAGTGACCGGAAATGAAAAATGATTAATAATCCTTAAAGAGGAAGGATGTAGCTATCGCACTACGTTTCGTTTTAAAATAAAAAAAATTCTTTTCACAAAATGGCGGCGGTTTGAAAAATATGTTTTGTTTTTTCCCCTGTTTTTCTACCTTTCGGAATTTTTTTAAAATATAAAAAATTTTTTTTTTTTTTAAAAGAAAACGTAGTGCGATACCAGAATGTATGACAAAACTCTGTATAAAATTTCAAGTTAATCGGTTGAGTAGAACTTGAGATATCATGCACACCGTTTTTAAAAAAGTAATTCCGAGAAAAACGCGTTCAAAGTTTGAGGACAAGTCGCGCGCAGTTAGAGTCGTTTAACTTAAATTAGCTGTAACTCCGAAAATAATTTAGATTCCGAAAAATCCTTTTAGGGACATATTCTTATAGAGTTATACTAGCAAAATATACAAAAAAAAAAAATCGAATTTTTTGAAATTTTTAAACCAGAATACCCCCTTAAAGACGAGAAGTAGAGTTAATCAAGAAAGATTCTGTGAAGTAACTAGACTTTTTTTAAAAATGTTTTTGTATAAACCTCTTCAAAGATCGAAAAGTTATGAAGTGAAGCAAAGTTTATTTGAAGCAGAGATATTTCGAATAATTTTTAAAAATAGTTGTTATCAAGTAGACGAGTTCTGAATCGGCGTATCGTACTGCCAATAAATCCTCCATAGACTAGTAAATATCGGCATTATGACAGTCTACTCAAAACTTTGCTCGATAACACTCTAAAAACTCTCTCCAAGACATCTGCGCCAAATCAACTCTACTTGATAACTTCTCTGTCTCCAACCAACCCTCCCATAATTATCGAACTTTATGGTTCACAAAAATCCGATAATTAACCCTGATAAAGATGTTATGAAAGTTAATCAATGAGTGAGATGTTAAGGCAAAGTTTTCAAAAAGTCTAATTTTTTAACAAAGAAGTTTAAAGCAGCCATATTTATTTTCTATTTTTTTATTTCGGTTTTCTATAAAAAGCGTGTTTTTTAGTTTTTTTAAACTGTTATTTATTTATAAAAAATTTAATGAGGGTTATAAGTTTTGCAATTTTCGATTTTCTAAATCTTGAACTTTTTTTTTAATACACCCTCTCTTTTATCATAATTATTTCGGCAGAGTTATGTTGCGTCGGTACAGGCTAACGTATGTTTACGTAACAAACATAAATCAAGTATAATTGCAGGCACAGTGAGAATAGAGCGTGTATTGGAGGTAGATCTATATACATGAGGGAGACCGAAACAGATGAAAAGGGGTTGTCACTAGTTAGTGCACCGCTGCTACTATCTGGTCGCGTTTATGCGGGCAACCACGCATGTTCGTACTTATAAATCCACGCTTGTTTTTGTTACCAAAAAAAATTATTTCACTGAACAATTACGAGGCTGAATATGAGGGCGGAGTGACAAACTGTTTGAATGAACTACAGTCGATATACATATATACGCGTGGGTTTACAGATTATTTAAATGTCTAATTTAACAAAATATAAATTACTCGGCCATGACCTTCTGCATGAATAGAAAAAATGTATTTAATAGCTTAGTATATTTCTGCTCTGAAAGGGGTTAAATTCTTCGAGGATTATCTTGATTTATTTTACTCGGTATTTGAATAGGTCATATGCTAATTACTTTCATACATATCGTGCAAGCTTTTTTAGAAAAATTAGCTTGCTTTATATGGACAAGTAAAATTTAGTCATATTTTTGTGATTATAGCTCATTTTAATTTTTATACTTTATTATAATCTACTATTTGCATTTTATAAAAAAAAGAAATAATTAAATAGCTCTTTTATATTTTTTTCTATGAGCCAACTAGATTTACGTCGCATTAAAAGGACTTGGGATAATCCATTAAAAGTGCTAGTTATTAATTTTTTCCGTAAATTTAACAGACACACTGAGAGAAAAAAGTGATTCTCTGAACTAGGAAAATCTACTTAAATAGCATCACCTCTATTTAATTGAAGTTCTCACACCTACAATTATTTATGGCATTCAACACCAGTACATAGTTACTTAAACTATTTTTAGTTAAATATGGACTTTATGTAATCCTGATTCACTTTAACTTAGAAAACAGAAAAGTTAATTCGGACAGCCCGGACTGGGAATCGAACCTAGATCTTTTGGTTACGCACCAGGGACTCTTCCAGTTAAGCAATCTGAGACCTCTCAGTCACCTAATAGTTTAATGATAGCAGAAAAATATTTATCAAAATATAGTCGATGTGACTATTTATAAATAATTACTTAAACTAATGAATAATTCGAGTAACTACAAAAAGAAAGTCCAGAAAACTATATTTTCATACTTGTGACATTATAATTCAGCTAACTATGCACTTTTCCCTCAATATCTTCATTATTTACTATTTCAACTGTATTCATGAGAAAAATTTTGCCATTTTCTGACAATTTGTTAAATTGATTCCAAAACTACTTTCGATCCAAAAGTTTATAAATGAATTCTTGTGTGATATAACGAAACTTGTCACAACAATAGCGCTCGCAATTTCCAACGGATCTTGATAAAACCTGACGTGTTTATTTTTTTGACAATTCTTGAGTTCCGTTTTGAAGATGAGTCCAATCGGTCGGATAGAACAGAAGTGACAGAAATTCAAAATTTTTTTAGAAATGCAATCAGAGTTTTATTGATTTCGAAATAACTTCTGAATGCGATACCATTGAATTTGTAACGTCCACGTTTTCTAATTTAAAATACTTAATTAATTAAATCCGTGGCTCGAAATTTGCTCGCCGGAGTCCAGGGTCATAAACGGGGATCGTATCAAAAATAACAATATTTTCTTATACTTCAAATTTCTAATTTAATCAAACATTCAGTAACAAAAATATAATAATATTAACTAAATAATACAAATAATGACAGTTAGTAATAATCGTTGTAATAAATCATAATAATTGTTTGTATGAATTTTTAAATACTTGATAATAATAAAAATAAACTCCTAATACACTAATTAAACAACCTTGGTCACAAATTCCTGTAAAATTAATCTGAAAATGGATTAAATAAGCTTCAATTTAAGTTTTAATAGTTAACTTATTAAAGTTTTTTTTTATATTTCAACCAACTATTTAAAAAAATAAGTTTTTAATGGGTAAAGATATATTAAAATTATATATTATTCAATGACAATGATTTTTAAAGAAGCTTAAAAAAATTATTATCAGTTTTTACGACTTCTGAATAATATATCCTTGCCTTCTTATAAAAAATTAAAGTTTAAATGCAAAAATTTTAAATTAAAAAAAAAATCTCAACGTTAATTAGGATAGAGTATAATTATTTTGACATTGTTACAAAAAACA
The DNA here is from genome assembly GCA_000956155.1 of Cotesia vestalis. Classification (NCBI taxonomy): domain Eukaryota; kingdom Metazoa; phylum Arthropoda; class Insecta; order Hymenoptera; family Braconidae; genus Cotesia; species Cotesia vestalis. Next base: position 15,988 of record JZSA01002622.1, on the reverse strand, counting down.
ATAAATAATTTAAAACACGGATGGAAATAAATTTGTAAGTAAATATGTTGAATTTTTTTTGTGCTATTATATACAGTTTCGAGTATGTTATTCCAGTGTATATTTACGCGCGTAAATTATTCATATGACTTTCGCGTTGACGTTATCACGTTATTAAAATTTAAAAGTTCATAAATATGTTTCTACGAGCTCTTATGTACGCTATAAACTGTTCAAAATATTTACACCATTAAACGCGTACTACCTACTGCTACGAAAACTGTAAATTTTCAAAATTTGAATATTATGGTATTCCAAAGTAATTTTAAATTATGAAAATTTAATATTTAAATATAAGTGATGATTCAAAAGAATTCAATTGAATTTGATACTCTACTCAGAATTTTAATTGAAATGCATACCACAAAAATGTTATTCATTATTGCGAAAATAATATTAAATCATAAATCAATAATGAATTTTATTAAAGAGATTTTAATTAGATAGTAAAAAAATTTTGCGTCATTGCATCAAATGTTATTTTTTTTTCATCTCCAAAAGTTTTATATAAATGTGAAGGTCAATTTTTGTAAAATAAAATAAAACTGTAAAAACTGTACTTTCTTACAAGACTTAATGTTCAACCCTAAAACTTTAAAAGCTCAATATTTTTTTATTGGTTAAAATTTGATAAAATTTTGAACAGTAAATCCTTAACGGTACTACCTTAAATAAAAAAATTAGGAAAACGGTTGACCCTGAAGGTCATCCCTGCAACTTCCCGCTAATTCTATACTTAGGCGCTTAAAATTGCACTTATGATGTTTTTGAGCTCTTCAAGCTCAAAAGTCTGACAGAAGATTCGTAGAACACAATTTTTTTAATTTTCAAACCGGAATAACTTTTAAATGAAACAATCAATTTTGACGCGGTTGGTAGCATTTGACCCAATTTTTTCAGCGTCATGAAGAATCTTCAAGCTTAAATTGATAGAACTAGGAATTTCAGAGTAATTCCGAAAAAACACTTTTTTCGATTTTCTTTCGTTCACGATATCTCTCGAATGAATCAACCGATTTTGACCAGCTTGGCAGCGATTTGATGTTAAAAGCTGATTAGTTTTTGAAATTGATCGGTAAAGCCGTTTAGAAGTTATTCCAAAAAAACCACATTAAAAAAAAAATTTTTTCTTAGTTTTATTGAGATTTCTCTAAATCTACTGGTCTGAATCGGTCCAAATTATATGCAAAATCTAAATTTGGCTAAGCCCTTTTGAATGGCGCCAACCGCGATGAAATCGGTTGAACCGTTCAATAGTTATAAGCGGTTCCTGTGGCCTTAAAACATCGACATCTGATGAAAACTCGATTTTTGCAAAACGGAGTAAAACCGATAACTTTCCGATCTGTTGATTTTTTTAGTGGAAAGTTTAAATGTAAAATTATAAATCAAACAATTCGCATACCCGGTTTCAATTACCAACAGCAACAAAACTTTTTAATTGTAAATTTGTATATTTATCAATTTATTTGTTTATTATTATACAATACAAATACTATTTATTTATCAATTTATGGAAATATGAGGCACAATATCAAATTAAATGTAAACAATATTTATTCCAAACAATGGTAAAAGCTTAAATAAACATTTCAGTGGTACTAAAGTTACTTCGTAATAACTTTAAATATTAAATGAGAACTATGTGTCAAATATTCGAATATTAGAATTCATGTTAATAATTAGTTATGTACAAATATACAGCTTATTTGTATTATTAAATAATACAGCGCAGCGGAGTAGAATATCACCAACACAATAATAATGAATCATGATGTGTGCAGTAGGATTTAAACACGAGATACAGGTATAATACGAAATTGACTGATTCACACATTTCAGCTAAATAAATCCCGTAATTAGAGAAGGTCTCGCCGTGTGTACCGTGCCCTGTCTATAGTGTCTAGATGCATGGATAAATACACGATTACTCAATTTGAATTCTATTATTCCACTAAGCCGGTGTTCGTGTTTAATTGCACAGCGACTGTCACTTCACCTAAAAATAAAAATTCAGTCCATTTTTTTAGTGAGCTATTATTTTCAATGTTTTGTGTTTCGTGTTTTTACCGGCGCATAGTTACTTGATTTATTTTAAAGGTAGCGGAATATTGTTTTATTGCCGATAGCTTGAGGTAAATTGTGATCGATGTACCACTTAAAGACGCTGTCGTGTGCACAAATTCTACCCACTACTTTCGACAGTACATTATTCCCTGACAGTATAATTTTAAAATCCTTTTTATTTTTGAGCATTCTGTTAGGATTACTTCGATGAAGATTAATTTTACCTTTGAAAAATGGTTTATGAGAACGGAAACAACGAAAATACCGAAAATCAACTTTTTTTTTCATTGTGTAGTTTGTAAACTTGTAAACACAATAACTCAAGAGAAAATTTATCGATTGCGTTCAGTTTTTTTTTAATAGGTCCGTTTTGTCACTAGAAAGAACCTTTTTGAGAATTACAATCTCAGTTCCAGAGCATCTTAATCTCCGAGACAGTTTAAGTAGTCTGAACGGAATGGCTAAATATAGAAAAGTTATTCATAAGAAATTAAAATCAAGATTGGGAGTATAAACTGTTAGAGATGTAAGAAAATTGATAAGAAACATTATTATCCAGAGTTAAATTTTCTACAATTATCGTAATGCTGAACTATACTCGTGGTAACTTTTCAATATTTTAGACGAAAAGTTACTGTTTAGAAAAAATTTTTACAATTTACTATCTAAATTTTATCAAAAAATTGTTGCATTAAATTCGATTAGAAAAAATACGATATTACTGTCGTAAATATTAAGAAAATAAAAAAAAAATAATTTTTCATGCAGCTGTTTTACATAAATTATTTACATCAAGATTTCTAGTAAATAAATTAAGTCAAAATTGCGGGTGAATTTATGAAGTTAAAAAAAAATAATTAGAGACCTTACTTGTAGAAAATTTTATTTTTCACAAGAAAGTTTCTCATTAAATTTCTCGTATTTCTAATATGTGATCGAAAATTTCAAATTTCTAAAGCTGAACACAAGTTTCCAGACAAAAAAATCTTAATTTAAAACAATCGATTGTCTTTATTGTAATTTTGTCGTAGGTCAATAATATCTTCTTGAATCGAACAGTTTTTTCTTTAAATAAAAAAAATTATTTATTAAAAAATTTGAATTTGCTGATTGTAGATAACCTAATTTTGAACAAGATCACTAAGTTGCCGACTCATAATACAGAGATCTAAATCCAAAAATTTGAAAATCAAGACAATTTTTTAAAAACAACTGTTTTTTTTATAAAAAATTATTTCTCTTTATTCATATACACAGTAAAGAGAAATACTAAGAAAATTTACAACACAACTACTGTAATGCTGGACTATAATTGTATTGCTAAATTTAGACGAAAATTTACTGTTTAGAAAATATTTTTCAAAATTTACTATCGTAAATTTATCAAAAAATTATTTGATTGGAATATTTCTCAATTGGTGTGAGTGATTGCCGTGCAAAGCACTAGACTCTCAGTTTATGTAAATGCTAAAGGATCTCTGTAGTAGTAGTTTACCTTGGATAAAATTCCAATTTGTTTTTTCGGTTACTGCAAAGTTATCAATGAGTCCAAGCTCCTGTCTTTCTTCTTCCCTAAAATTTATATAAACAACCGACTTTGCGCTTTTACGATATGTCAATTGGAAAATTCACTAATGTTTTGTTATATTATTCACTAATAAGTCTCCTGCTAGTATTATTTGTTCAATAAAATTTACGGTAGTAGTAAAAATTATTAAGTGAGCAGTATAGTCCATCGTTGTTATTCTGTTCAATAAAAATTACAATAGTAAATTACAATAGTAATTACAATAGTAAAAAACCATAAAAATTCTTGTAATTTTCTTATCAAGTATGAGTTAGTCAGAATTTCTAGTAAAATTTTTGGATTAAGTCTAGGTTACAATATTTGAAAATGATATGTGTAGTTGGTTGAATTCATAAAATTGTTGAAGAGGAAGGTTTTTTTCTTCATCCTTGAATTTAATTTTTTGATATGTTTTCATTTAAAAATAATTTTTTCTATTTTTTGAACTCAAATTTTCTCTTAAAAATTCTAGGTACAGAAAAATTAATGAAAAATTTTTTCAGAAAATTAAGTTTAAAATTACAATTTTTGCATGCTCAATAAAAATTTTGCTTGAAATACCAAAAACAAAAATTAAATTTCACGATATATAATCTCGATAATACTGCAGCCATTTATTGATTTTCTTTGGCAAAAAGTTTAACAAGCTATTTGACAAGTTTATCTCGAACTTCCGAGGTCCATAATCTCAAAAAATAATGAGGTCATTACGGGACAGAATTATATTATTTCTGTGAAAGAAATTGTGGTTCATTAGTGATTACTCGTTACTTTTTAGTGTAATTTTATTCAATAAAACATAAATAATACGACGGGTAAGAAGGAATGATTAATAATTATTCATCAAAGTGTGTAAGTTAATAGATAGAGATAATTAAATAAACGTTCTCAAGTACAAATAGTCCAAGCAAAAGTAAAGTCTCCTTACATAAATTTTTACAAGCTCCCGTTAATTGATTTAAGAATGTGTGTTTAAGAAGAATAATTAAGGCACGAATAAAAAGTAATTGCTATGCAAATGTCCTTTCACTTGCATATGAGAAAGTACTGCAATGAAAATATCAAAGAGATCATCGGTGTCACTCTTTGTAAAAACACTTCTTTCACATTTTTGGCTGGCTATTAAATTCCCAGTTATTATTATTATATTTATTATTAAAAAAACTTAAGGACGCTCATGCGCTTCTTTAGAGCCAAATGAGTACTAACTTTTTATAAAATTTATTGGGGTCTTGAGAAATATTTTTAAGTCAATCAGATTATATCAATAATCTTATAATGATGTATAATTTTTTTTTATTTACCGGAAATTTTTTTTAGGCATTGATCTTTAAATATTACGCGCAGAAAAAAATTTTGTTAAGATAATCTAAGATATGTTGTGGTAACAAATAAATTTGTTAACATAGGGATAACGAATCATATGTTAAAATAACAAAATTTAGGATATAACAAGTTATTGATATGTTATAACAACAAAACAGTTTTGTTAGTATGGCAAAATCTTTTAGTTGATTTATCAAGTATAGTATAACTATTTCCAGTATGTATAACCCGCAGGCCTTATTACCCTACCGTAGTAAAATAAGGCCTATTCGCAAGATTTTTGAAAAAATTTAATTTTGTGTTTGTTTATGGTGAAAATTATCATTACTCCATTATATTTTATGGCTAATGTATTAATTTAAAAATTAATGATATATTGCAATAATTAAATGCAATATTTTCGATTTTTTTCAAAATCTTCCTTAACTAGGCCTTATTACCCGCCGGTACACTGATAGAAAAATAATCTTGATTCAAGAAACTTTTTTTCTTCAAAATTTGAACTCTTGAAACTAGATATAGATATATTTCTTTCAAAAATTTTTGTCTCTTGGTTCAAAATAGGCGATAACATTGATTCAAAATGTTACCGAATTGTGTTAAGAATGGCTTTTTTTTGAGTCATTACCCTGATAGCCATCTCATACCATAACTTTCAGATTACCTAGTCCCGCAAATTATAGATAACTTGACGAAAAGTAGGTTGGCAATAAGTGGTAATCTACAACTTATCGTAAAGTTATGGTCAAGTTTACTTTAACGAATTTTACTGAAACACTTGCCGTTAAGTGACCGAAATTTTCTATTCAAGTTTATTGTAAGCTTATAGTTAACTTGTTTTTAAAATTCGGCACTACCTTATTGTCAACTTGCATATAAGGGTGGGCATTTATGGACTTGACGTTAACTTGACGATAACTTGTCGCTAACTTATCTACAATCACTTGACTACAAGAACTTATAGTATGAGATGGCTATCAGGGTAATTTACTTATTTCCAAGAAATAATTTTTTTCGGTGTAACAATTAAAGACTATTTAATTTTTGAAATATACTTTGATGAATTATTTTAAGTTTTTTAAACGATAATGTTATTGTGGTTGAAAAACTAAATGTATCGATTGAAGATAACATAGCTCTTAAGCCAAGAAAATCTAAATCAAGACAATAAATTCTTAAAGCAAAATAATCATTTATCTTCCAAAATAAATTCTTAGATCAAGAAAATATCTCTTGAGTCAACATAAATTTTCTATCAGTGTATCTTTAATCCTTTTATCAGTGTATAAACTATATGAATCTCAGAATTTTTAAAACATTATTAATTATAGTATCTACTTTTTATCATAGTATCTCCAACATTTGCAAACAACAATTTTTATAAAAAGAAAAAATGTATGAACCAAGGTATTTTTTTTTATGTTATAACATTATTATTATTGTTGTTATTATAAACGTAGATGGTATTGTTATGGTGATTGTTAACATTAATCGTTACTGTGGGATGCAACCGAATCGTTTAGTTAATTTAGTCAATTATCCTAGTCTTCCTACGCGCGTATCCTCTGATCCGTGGAATTGAGTTTGCATCGCGCAATTTCGCCACCGGGCGATCTCAATGGTAACATCAGACAATTCTGACTTGTGTTATTGTCATTTTGATCACCCGAAATAATTTATCATTCCTGGGTTTATCCGACGCTCTCGTTCATTATTTCAAATCAAATCGATCCTGGATGACCGGATTCATTATTCAGTTTTACGATTTATTTTGCTACACCAGAAAAAACAAGAATATTATTTTTTTTATTTTCAATTAGTCAGAAATTTATAATAAAAATTATCAATTAAAATTTTAAATATAATTACAAAAATAATAAAAGCTATTACACTTTAGACTATTATTATCTCGGAATTCGGAAGCGATCGAATTAATCTCTGGGATGTTCAATTACTGAAATACTAGTACACTGTAGGTGGATATTCCCTGCTATGCCTATTACTACCCCCCGTCTGTCGTTCAACACCTATGTAACAACCCTGTATAAATACTTGCTCGCATGCACGCCCTTTTCGAAATCCACGAATTCTACAGTCGTTCCGGCTTGGGAATTCCTGATCCTTTGATCCTAAACTCAAACTACATTGCTTTACAATACATATCTATATAGTAGTTTATAAACTCAAGCTAACGCTTTATTGTATAACCTATCAAACATATATTACCTCGAAAGTTAATAGTCAATTAAAACTTCCAACAAATTTAGCTTCTATGCTTATTTTTTTAAGTCTACACCTTCAAACTTAGATTAACTAATTATTAAAATTATATACTGCAAATAATAATATCATTGATTAGCTTCATACTGTAAAAAATTCAAGAAGTCCATGATTTGTGATCGATTCAATTTCTTCGGTGCGAAATTGACTCGCAGAAAGATTTAATTTATACTATTAAAAAAAAACTACTCCACAGAATGTTTGATTAAACGTTCAAATAATAAAATGCGTATTCTATACCTTTTTTTCGCAATTTGATTTAACAAATAAATTGCATAAATTTTTGTTTTATCCTTCAAGTATCATTATTTTATAAATGCTCTCTATAATAATTTATTTGTTAATAATTTATAAAAATGATCAAATGTTAGTTAATTTCAGGAACATTGAAGTAATAAATTTTATTTAATTAAACGTAGTATTGTTAATTATGGAAAAAAATATATATGGCCATATCAGACCATTTTTTATGGGTTCTAAGGTTTATTCATCTATAGCTTTATTTCCTCTTGCTACTAATAATTTAAAATTTAAATATGATAGTAATGATTTAAATAACAACTAGCAACGATGCGACTGCCGAGATTTACGAATTATGAATAAGAAAATTTTGACGTAATGATTTTTTAGTAGATTTCATAAAAATCTAACTAATGCAGCCGTCCTCATGGCGCAACTTTTAAAAAATTCAGCCGTTTTCTAACTCAGTTCGTCTAGCTGATTTATAAAATATACATAGTTCAAAAGTTTATATATGTATGTATGTACGTATATTTATATACACACAGAAAGAAAAAAAGTCTTGAGTCAAGCGTAAATTTTCTTTAATCAAGAAAATCTTAAAGAAGACTGAAAATTTCTTGAATGAAGTTGAAATTTTTTGAACGAAGTTTAATTTTTTTTAACCAAGAAAATTTCTTCTTGCTCCAAAATAACTTCAGTCTTCCTTATAATTTTCTTGGTTCAAGAAATTTATTTTTTTCTGAGTACGATATAACGCGACTTGTCACGACGATAGCGTCTCTAATTCATAATGAATCTTCTCTAAATTCAACTTACTTAATTTTTAGACGAATGCCAAGGTCAAGTTCAAAGTTAAGCTTCATCTGTCAAGTAGTTCAGAAATTGCAGGGTTTCAAAATTGTAAAAATGCATATTTTTGCAGATTCTTTTGCGGATAATTTTTTAATATATCAACTCATCGAATTTTTGTAAATTGCATTTTAAAGCTCATTAAACGAGCTTCAATTTTCATGTCACTTCATTTAACCTCTTCATTCGTAGATATTTAATAAAATTTTAAAATTGCATTCGTTTTAACTTATGGAGAAGGGATTCCATCAACGTAATTGAAGTATTTGCATTCTTATTCTTCGTGTTGTGATTTTAGTTGAGTAGGAAATCGACTTCTACTTCGGCTACCGAATGGCACTTTTTGATATTTCTGTTCACACTATACATGGTTAGGATATTTGTATAATGAATTAAAAAAATAATAGCGCTATCACCTGTGTAAAAAAAAATTGTCCCAAGCTTGAGACATCCAAACGTGACACAATTTGGGACAATTTTGGGACATCTTAGAAATATCCAGAAATTTAAAAATAGTGCATTTAAGTAATTTACGTATATTTTTTTAAATTTTCGGAATACTTCAATTTTATGACAATTTTACTACAATTTTAAACGTTTATTAAATGATTTAAGAAAAAATAATTTATTTTTGCACTGCTGAAGATTTGTCTAGAAATTGATGGATAAAACATTTATTGACCATTTTTGGGACAGTTTAAGTACAATTTTGGGACAATTTTAGGACATTTTCGGAACAATTTTGGGAAATTTTAAAAATATTTCCAGAACAATTTTTAACGTTTTTAAAATGATTTAAAGAGAGACAATTTATTATTGCACGGTCATGAATTTATCGTAACATTAATGAATGAAAATTTTTTAAAATGTTCTGAAAATATTTTTAAAATGTCCCAAAATTGTTCCGAAAATGTCCTAAATTTGTTCCAAAAATGTCCTAAAATTGTCCTAAAAATTTTCATCCATTAATCTTACGATAAATCTATAACCGTACAAAAATAAATTGTCTTCTTTAAAATCATTTAAAAAACGTTTTAAAGACCTCTCTGAAAATACCAAATCAAACTATAAAAATTTCTTTAAAAATAATAATATGCTCGTCACAAAATTTTCCTTACTCTTTCAATTATTTGAATAATAAATGACTATCGCTGAAAAAATATCAAACCCAATTTATGATAAAGGTATACCCATTCAAAAATTTTTCTCAGTCTGTTAATTATATAAATTAATTTTTTACATCTAACCACATTGATATGTAAAATACAAAATAAAGAATTAAACAAATTAAGTTTATTGCGAAATTCAAATCTATTCACAACAACTCGAAAAACTTATCATAATTAATTAATTATTAGTGAAGAGCATATCAAACATTAAAAAGGCACAAATTCAGGTCAACACCTTTCCAATGATACTAAATTTAGTAAAAAAAATTCATTTTATCATGTTAATACGTCAGAGATAAAACTTTCCTTATTTCATTAATAATACAAATAATAATAATTTTATTTTATTTTTTTCAGGTACGTCTTATCGAAAAACACAATGCAACCATTCAACAATATCAAAAGCCGTAAGAAAATTATTATTTGTTGCTTTCAATCTACTGTACTTATTGTGTAATAAAAATACGATATCATGTTAGCAAATATTTATTCATTATTCATCAAGGAGAAGTATCAAAAGCTCTCATAAACTCATTGAAGCAAATCGCAATAAAAAATCTTCATATAATGACATCTTATAAATGTGATGATTATTAATAAAGAACAGATTAAAACTCAAAAGTGGATATATAAAACAAAAACGAATAGTATAGCGATAAAAATAATATTATAATACCGGTATAACTTAATGAGTCATGACTCAAAGTCCGACTCGTACGACTCGGTGCATAACGAATTACACTTCTGGGCCTCGTAATTCAATTTGCCCGTAGGGTGAAGAGTCCACTGTAAAGCCTCTCATCCTCATCATGACTGAGGAGATTAACGAGCGTGCCACCTCCTTCCACCCACCCAACTCGCCCCGCGCGCCTATTCAATTTAATAATTGAATTTTTTACGCTTATCTTAAATGCCCTGAAACAACTGATCCGTGTTACGCGTAATATTACGGAACGGATAAATAAACACAGAAAAAAACTTGACAATCTATGACAGCCTCCTCCCTCCCCGTAACAGACTGAAAAACTACTGAAGACTCAAAAAGCTTCCAAGGGTCAGCGAAACAGTGAACAGGCTCTATTGTTTACGGAAAATAGACCAGGAACAATGAATCCGAGCTTTAGAATCCTTCGAGTTATTTTCGAATCGGATGTAAATAAAACTACAAAAAAAAAATTTTTTGCACGACTCATAAGCGAAGCGGATGAAGTGCTCTACTCTCGCCTTACAAAAATCAGTAATTATTAAAACTAAAATTGTCTCTATTTTTCATTGCACTTGTAGAATAATATTTAGACATAAATGTCTTGAAATAACACTAGTTTCAACACTTATGACATTTTCAAAAGACGTTTTGCTTTTTAAACGAATAAAAAAAAAGTTTAAAATAATTATTCAGCGGTCATCCGTGTGTCTGTGAGTAGCGTAGGAGACTGTCAACTATGAGATACCGTGTTCAAGTCCATCAGTAGTTTTTTCTTTAAATAAAATTACAAAATCTGTTTTTCATAATTAATTTCATTTAATAATTAATTAATAGCAATTACCTTATAATTATTTTTAACTTTGTAAATATATATTTTTTCGCCTGATTAATATGGAAATCTATGTAGGATCCTACCCTGGATTCCTACATAGGAAACCATATGGAAATCTATCCGAAAATTTCATGTGGAAATTTGGGCTGGTTTCCCATATGGATTTTTTTATACGCTTCATTATTATCCAAAAATTAAGTCACTTCGTTTGTATATCTATATCTATATAAATAAGGTCTGTTACAACACATGCGTAGTACCTTTCTTTTCAGGGTGGACAATGACGCGAAAAATTTAAAAGTATTTCTATTTTGTTTTAATCAATTTCAGTATGGAAAATGAGATTATAGGGCGTGCATTTTTGGATTTTCCAAACTTTTTATAACCATTTCGAAAACTCATCATATTAAATTAACTATCCCTGAAAAGCATATGAGACTTATTGTCATAAGAGACTGCGTTTAATTTTGTAGTAGATTCAGTAAAAACATTTTATTTTACAATAATTTGTTCTTAATATTGAAATAGTAAAAACAATTTTTAATCTTATTAATTTGTCACGTTTCTTAATTTTTAAGAGTAGACTAAAGTAAAAATTAATGGTACTTTTCCATATTTTTACATTGTATTCATGAATAATTATTGAAAGAATTGTAATTAAATAATAAATTCCGTAATGTCCAACGATTAATTTTATTTTCACAATATTTTTTTAAATAGATAATTATATGTAATTTTTCGGCCCAAAGTAATCTTAGAAGTCTCCCACAGAGGTCGCATGGTAGCTGATCTATCCTTTTACAACAGAGTTCTAAAATTCTAAAATAAAAATCAATTTTTTTTCTTTTTTGAGGAGCTTATATGTGATTAATATTCAGATTAATTAACTACTAATGCAATTTTTACATCAGATTCATCACAAATTATTAGAAAAATTGTAATTAGATCAGGAATTGCGAAACGTCCTGTGATTACTATCACTTTCACGGTCATTTTTAAGGATAATTTCGTTCCATGTAAAGTCCTACGGATCGTTTCTCTCTATTTTTCTTAGCAATTGCTTCAAATTACTAGCACTCTCTACGGAAGGATTAAAGTAGGACAAGTTTATTTAGAGATAACTTCGATAATCTTTTAATGTAACAAATCATGCTGACAGTTTTTGCCTGCGCGTGAATATGGAGCTTTTTGTTAATTCACCTTCTTGTAAAACAACGCGCTTGATTCTTTTTCTTTTATCTTTTTCTATTTTTTACTTTCTTTTCTCTTTTACTTTTTCATCCACGCAGACAAAAAATAGAACGGAATGAAGCAACCGAATGAAAAGCGGAAGAACGAACCCAGTGAAATAAAAAGTATAGATGGACAAATGAACAAATGGAGTTGACGTAGATGGAGACTAAAGTAAATAAAGTTTTGTATATGTGAATATAAAAACGCACGTCAAATTCTTATGTTAATTTATAATGTCAAATTTTGCCGACCAGATAAACAAGACATTTGTTGTCTAAAAAAAACACAATAAAAATGAAGTCAATGTAGTTTTTTTTAGTCCGTAGAAAACTTTAAGCAAAATGTTTTAAATTTACGCTTACTGTTCTAGTTACGTCAAATTGACTAGAATTAAAAAAAAAAAAAGAAATGTGTATTTATTAATTTTCCGGTCTTTTATCAAATATTTTATTGATAATTCAAAATTGAATTTTTGATCGAATATTATTGATATAACTATAAAACTAGCAGAAGTTAATTTAGTCATGAATATTGAATGAAAACGAATAAAGTAAGGGGCTTGAATGAATTGTTAAAATTAATTCTCAGAGTTAATTGTTATTCAATCTAAAGAATTTAATTTTAGTTTCTTATAATTTTATTCCCTTCTCAGAAATTTATTTTTTCAAATTAAGAACGAAATTGTTAAAAACTGTACGGATAGACAGAGTAGGAATATTTTAACAAGGCGCGCAGTAGCCTATCGCGCGCTTGATTCTTTTTCTTTTATCTTTTTCTATTTTTTACTTTCTTTTCTCTTTTACTTTTTCATCCACGCAGACAAAAAATAGAACGGAATGAAGCAACCGAATGAAAAGCGGAAGAACGAACCCAGTGAAATAAAAAGTATAGATGGACAAATGAACAAATGGAGTTGACGTAGATGGAGACTAAAGTAAATAAAGTTTTGTATATGTGAATATAAAAACGCACGTCAAATTCTTATGTTAATTTATAATGTCAAATTTTGCCGACCAGATAAACAAGACATTTGTTGTCTAAAAAAAACACAATAAAAATGAAGTCAATGTAGTTTTTTTTAGTCCGTAGAAAACTTTAAGCAAAATGTTTTAAATTTACGCTTACTGTTCTAGTTACGTCAAATTGACTAGAATTAAAAAAAAAAAAAGAAATGTGTATTTATTAATTTTCCGGTCTTTTATCAAATATTTTATTGATAATTCAAAATTGAATTTTTGATCGAATATTATTGATATAACTATAAAACTAGCAGAAGTTAATTTAGTCATGAATATTGAATGAAAACGAATAAAGTAAGGGGCTTGAATGAATTGTTAAAATTAATTCTCAGAGTTAATTGTTATTCAATCTAAAGAATTTAATTTTAGTTTCTTATAATTTTATTCCCTTCTCAGAAATTTATTTTTTCAAATTAAGAACGAAATTGTTAAAAACTGTACGGATAGACAGAGTAGGAATATTTTAACAAGGCGCGCAGTAGCCTATCGTATCCGGCCCTTGCTTACCAATGCATTGGACCGGGTTCGAGTCCGGCGAACACTAATGAATATTTTTAATATTTAAGTGTATTATTCTACTCAGCCCAAAAAAATTAAACGAGTTCCAACCTCAAAAGTTCACCCCCTACCATAGTCGCTTATGAACTTAGTAGTTTATGCGACTTTAAACAATTAAAAAAAAATATTCTAACAATAATTTAGATCCATAAATCAATTGACTAATTCGACTGGGGGCAAATAACAATTTTGAATGCTTACTTAGATTATATTCAATGAAAAATTTTGAAATTTAAATGTAAAATAAAAGAAATAATTGACAGATTATCATATTGTTTTGTTATAAATATAAAATTCTTTAATTTATTAATTAGTATTTTGTCTGTAGTTAGATACTTATTATTATTGAAAATTGATCTAAAAGTTAGCATATTATTCAACCCTGAGTATTCTCTATACGTTACCAAAAAATTCATCTCAATTGTAAGTGTATTTAATAAGTTGCAACGGAGCAAAGATAAAAAACTCTCCATTTATGGTAAAGATACTAAATTAGTAGCAAATCACGGCTAACTTGGCACTACCTGTCACTTCTCTAACACTCAAGACTCCTCAACTTAGTCGGCGCTGCAACTAAAGTGATAGTCAATAATTACCGGCAGATTTGTTCCTATAAAAAAAATCCATTTTGCAATTGCAAAACTTTATCGGTAGAATAAAAACGATTCATTGTTTATCAAAACAATAGAATTGCACGAATTATTTCGTTTTTCACTAAAAAAAAATTTACTAGACCTTGAATGATTTCAATACATTTTTTACCGAATGTTTGGCAAGCTTTTGTCGGCCAAACGACTCGAATGGAATAATAAAGTTTGCTTTTACAATATTTTTTTAAATAGATAATTATATGTAATTTTTCGGCCCAAAGTAATCTTAGAAGTCTCCCACAGAGGTCGCATGGTAGCTGATCTATCCTTTTACAACAGAGTTCTAAAATTCTAAAATAAAAATCAATTTTTTTTCTTTTTTGAGGAGCTTATATGTGATTAATATTCAGATTAATTAACTACTAATGCAATTTTTACATCAGATTCATCACAAAATATTAGAAAAATTGTAATTAGATCAGGAATTGCGAAACGTCCTGTGATTACTATCACTTTCACGGTCATTTTTAAGGATAATTTCGTTCCATGTAAAGTCCTACGGATCGTTTCTCTCTATTTTTCTTAGCAATTGCTTCAAATTACTAGCACTCTCTACGGAAGGATTAAAGTAGGACAAGTTTATTTAGAGATAACTTCGATAATCTTTTAATGTAACAAATCATGCTGACAGTTTTTGCCTGCGCGTGAATATGGAGCTTTTTGTTAATTCACCTTCTTGTAAAACAACGCGCTTGATTCTTTTTCTTTTATCTTTTTCTATTTTTTACTTTCTTTTCTCTTTTACTTTTTCATCCACGCAGACAAAAAATAGAACGGAATGAAGCAACCGAATGAAAAGCGGAAGAACGAACCCAGTGAAATAAAAAGTATAGATGGACAAATGAACAAATGGAGTTGACGTAGATGGAGACTAAAGTAAATAAAGTTTTGTATATGTGAATATAAAAACGCACGTCAAATTCTTATGTTAATTTATAATGTCAAATTTTGCCGACCAGATAAACAAGACATTTGTTGTCTAAAAAAAACACAATAAAAATGAAGTCAATGTAGTTTTTTTTAGTCCGTAGAAAACTTTAAGCAAAATGTTTTAAATTTACGCTTACTGTTCTAGTTACGTCAAATTGACTAGAATTAAAAAAAAAAAAAGAAATGTGTATTTATTAATTTTCCGGTCTTTTATCAAATATTTTATTGATAATTCAAAATTGAATTTTTGATCGAATATTATTGATATAACTATAAAACTAGCAGAAGTTAATTTAGTCATGAATATTGAATGAAAACGAATAAAGTAAGGGGCTTGAATGAATTGTTAAAATTAATTCTCAGAGTTAATTGTTATTCAATCTAAAGAATTTAATTTTAGTTTCTTATAATTTTATTCCCTTCTCAGAAATTTATTTTTTCAAATTAAGAACGAAATTGTTAAAAACTGTACGGATAGACAGAGTAGGAATATTTTAACAAGGCGCGCAGTAGCCTATCG
>JZSA01002621.1:0-17638 GCA_000956155.1 Cotesia vestalis | reverse complement strand
GAGTGAATATTTCGTAAAAATAATAGCGAATTTTGAGCTGAAATTTGAACTAGTGGAGGTAAATAAAAGTTAGTGGTTAACAAAACTGGGAAAATATGAGCGATAGCTTGCAGCGTTTTGTCTATAAAACTTCACTAAAAATTCATTTTGTTTGCATAAATTACCCATTAAATGTATCCGGTAGTTTTATAAACTTTTGATACTTCGTAAACTTTTAGAAAACTTCAAAACCAGCTGATGAAGTAAAGCTTCACTTATTCTGGACGCTTTAACTCGCTTCAAACGCTTCATAGAAAGTCAATCCAGCATACATCTCTAATTAATCTTCTCTGATAAATTTACAAGTTACTTAACGAATTATAAACTTTAAGAAGTCCTTAAAGTGAATGAACTTGAAGCAAACAGCCGGAAGTATTATCAGTTAATTGCGTAATTACTCACTTGCCATTGTTTCGGTCTTAATTATCAACGGAAGTAAGCAACAAAAAAAACGCTTTGGAAATTAAAAGTTCAATAAGCTCGGATTAAGCTTATTGCTCTCTGTGACAACAGAGCGGATGATTCGCGAAATAAATTATTCTTTGAAGGTATTAATGAACAAAGAAGTTTCATCTTGTGTATACCTATATTTAGTAGGTCTTTCAGCGTCATCTTTACTCTTACAGCGTCGCATCGAAGTGGAATCTTTGTCTGTCATTTTAGCGAGCAGAAATTGCTGTTAAAGAGACGAAAACAGAAGCGAGAATGAAATATTGATTGAAGAGATTTAATCAAGAAAATAAAAAATAAAAATAAATTAAATTAAAAGAACAAAGTTATGCCCTTGGACAAATTACTTACGCTCAATTTGATCCAGACTTTTAAAACTTAACGAATGCTGCTTTGTCCTTCCTGATCTCATCGATTAAAATAAAAAGGCATTATATTTTATCGTTAAGCGGAAATTCTCTGTGAAAATGCTGATTAAGGACACGCTGAAAGGATGGAAAATAAATAAGAAAATAATGAAAGATATTTTGAAACGTTGCAGTTGAAAAAAAAAATTTTTCCTAGTGCGTCGAGCTGAATCGAATCGACTGGTTGATCAAAGGGATGAAAAAGATTAAAAAGAAATAGGACAAATGCAAAGACACTTTCCCGAGTAGCTACCAGCTGGTTAGAGCTTCTTTACGCGGGTTATTTTCTCGTTCTACCATTTGGCCACTCTTTGCTGCATTTTTCCCTTTATATCTCGCGGTTTTTATTATTTTTTTTTTTTTTTTTTTTTATACAAATTCATAAAATCAATAAAAATTAATTTTTTGAAAATTAGTTACACAGTAAAAAAATTTTCGTCATTGTGCAGAGTGCTAAAATTTGTGTGTAGATTGTTACACTCTAGTGTGTAGAATTTAACATTCTCATGTGTTGATTTAATGGTTTAACACACTAGAATGTTAAATTCTACACACTAGAGTGTAACAATCTACACACAAATTTTAGCACTCTGCACAATGACGAAAATTTTTTTACTGTGTAACTAATTTTCAAAAAATTAATTTTTATTGATTTTATGAATTTGTATGTCATATTAATTAAACAAAAATTGTATCAATAGTTAATTAATCTAATCATAAATCAAATATAAGCTCATCAAAAAAAAAAAAAGAAATTGTTTTTTGTTTCAAAATTTTAAAACTTAACTCTCTTGTAAGGGGATAAATCAGCGACCATGCATCCTCTGTCGGAACTTATTAAAACTACTTTACGCCGAAAAATTAACCGGAGCCTCCTATAAAAATTAATTTAAGTACCAGCATTATCCGCTGAGTTTGATATGCCGCTGTAATCGCTCTCGACTTATCAGCAGCATAAAAAATTACACATTTTCGTGATCAGTTGTCGCTCAATTGAAGTTTATTCTACCAAAGTTCTAATAAAATTTCATGCAATCAGTTAAATATTTTTTATCAGAGTATGCTTTAATGATATTCTTAATTATTTGTTATTGTTAGCTATTATTATTATTTGTAGATATATTATAAAGTTCCATAGCCTTAAAAAATAAATTAAATCAAAAACTCAGTTTCGTTTGAAAATAAAAACAAATTTTTACTTTAAGAAATAAGTAATATTTCTTCCACTAAGCTTTTATATATTTTTCTCTGTATTGACGTGTGAGAGACATTAAATAGGGTAATCACAGATGGGTTCGGCATTATCTTCACAGAAGTGCATACTGTGAACAGTGCGCACTGGTGCATCTTTACAGAGCTGTTTCTATTACTACTGATGTTCAGAAACGTTAAAGCTACACAGGAGCTTAGAGTATTACTGTAAGCTTGTAGCTTTGCAAAGCTATTTCGTTGCAGGTGTACTAAACTTTAGATATTACTGAATTGATCATGCAATTGATGTTATTTACCCTCTGGCAGTTTGTCTATCCGACCGTGTTCTTCATCCCTTCATTGATTTGTTTCTATCAGTATTATGCATGATATAAATTGTATTATATCTTCCTTCGACGTATTTAATAATTGAAATCTCATTTTGTATCAAAATGTATATAATACTATATGTCTCAAAGTCTGTCAAGGTTGTAATAAAAAAACTCGACAGAATTCGATAAGAAACTTGTAAAACTTTGTAGTTTATTTGTTACATTGAACAAAAAAAGTTATTTTTTTGAAAAAAATGAGCAATTTTGGAACAATCAATTAATTTGTTAAAAATTTTAAACAATTTTATTTGTCAGAATAAATCAAAACTTTTCTCATAGGAACTTTCTTGTTAAAAAAAAAAATAATTGTAAATAGACAACTTGCGAATTCTTGTTGTGCCCTTTTAGCATGGTTTTTGTGTGTGTTTATTCGACATTAGACCAACACAAACGCGTATAATCGTGTTGCGCTCTTTTATTATGATTTTTGTGTGTATATTGCGCGCCTCATAAGCGAAGCGTTGAGGTGGGTACTACTGTCACTTCACACAAAACAACTGATTTTTCAAACTTAAAATGTCTTTATTTATCACATATTGCACTTGTAAAATAATATATACACACACATATCAAGAAAAAACTCTATTTTTAATACTCATAATATTTTTTATGCTATTTTTGTTATTTAAACTAGTTAAAAAACTGTTTAAAAAAGTTCTGTCTTGGACGTCCGTGTGTCTGTATGTGCGGATCTCGTATCTTGTGGTCACGATAACGAGTGAAATACTTCACTCATCGAGTTGGTTTTTTTTTATAGGCTTCAGTATTTTGAGGAATAGAAGCCTATTACTTTTCACGGTATAATTCGATGTAGTTTAATTATTATTTAATGAATTAAATATCGACTGTTTTTTTTTTTAGTATTGTGGTATATCTACATATATTGTGATGCACCTAGTGCATCCCGCAGGTGACGCTACCTGTTATTAGAGCGCGATCTATTACGAGAGCGCGAATTCAAATGAAATATTTACAAATAATCTCAATATACGTTTACAAATTTACAAATAATCTCAATTTTATTGTAATGACTGAGATTATGAGGCGTGCACTTTTGGATTTTTCAACTATTTATTCGATATTATTAATCTTAAAAAAATTAATGCTTGTATATTTAATATTCTATTGCAGTGATATTAAGCCTCGGGGATATTAAGTCTCAGGGATATTTTGTCCGGGGATATTCATTTTTGGGATATTTTGTCGGGGATATTTTGTCGGAGGATCAAAACGCCTGATACCTAGAGGAATACGGTTCAGATATTTGTCTATCAGAGGTTAACTGTGTGCAGTTTCAAAATTTATTCTTTTTTTTTTTCTAAAATATTTAATTAAAAAACATCAAAATAAATCGATTGAAAATATATTCCTTAACTTTTTTTCAAGAGAGAATTCGAATAATTTCTGCATGTAATTTAATAATATTAATTAAATGAAGAATTTAATGAAGTAAAATATAGGAATGCCGTACGGCGTATATCGAGTCTAAAAGCTTGAATTTCAAATTCCATCAGAATATAATTACATAATCCTTATCACGTTTAAATGACGTTTTGACATGTTATTAAATTTTGATGAATTATCTCATTGCTAATAATAATAATAATAATTCCGTTATTTTCATTTTTGATTAAAAGTTATCGCGGGTGTTGTCGATGTGTCTTTTATGTTGCTTGTTACTTTTGCCGAGCCTGGGTACACGTTTATGCCCATAAAAGAAGTCAATAGTATCAGTTATCAACTTTTAACGAATAGAGATAAAAAACGGAAGCGTAAAAATCGTAAATTGTGTGTCATAGTAAAAGGATATGAAAACTCATAACACTAAAAGCTCGTAATTCTTTTAAACTTTTTGCTCTTTTTAATAGTTGTAAGGATAATAACGAACAGTACTAAAAATATTCATTTTCTTTACCGTTGGGTTATTAAATTGTCTTGTTCGTTTGTTGTTATTAAAAGTTTTTTTTTTTTTATTATTAATATCATAACTAATTTATTAAAAAACTTTTTTATAGTTGAACGGTAAACACTGAAAAAAAAATTACATGAGTAAAAAAAAATATAGTTGATCTAAAAACAAAATTATTTCGTAGATAACCGGCTGTCTTGATTTAAGAAATTCTTATCAAGATTGTGAGTAAAGTATTGAAGATATACGGAAAATTTATGAGGACGCTTTTGTTGCAAATTAAATTTTCTAGAAAACAAAATTCATATTATGATTTCTAAATGCTCCAAATATTGACCAGCTTAGAGAAAATGAGCATAAATACATTATTTGTAAAGTTAATGGAAGATTTTATAAGCTAGAATCTAGCTGCTAGATGAGTGTTATGCTTTATTTTTATGGTTTCAGCTTACAAAGTATAATACTTTTGTTTATAAAATAAATCATAATAAACATTAAATTATAGGAATTAAAGTTACAGTTGGTTGCTCCGAATATTGATCATCACGCACTAAATATTGATCGCTCGTGTTCTAAATACTGACAAGTATTATTATGCTTATTAGATTCATAAATAATTTTAATTTTAAATCTTTAATAGTTTTGGCATTAGGTTATCTGTTCACTGATATGTTAATGGTTTTAGTATTGTTGTCTTGTATTCTGATATAATATCATTTTAAGTACACTGATAAAAAAATTGACTTGACTCAAGAGCCAAACTCTTGAATGAAGAATATCATTTTGAAGAAAATGATTTTCTCAAGTCAAAAGAATAAATTCTTGAAACAAGAAAATTTTCTTCGACCAAGAATAATTTCTTACCTCAAGAATTTATTCACTTGACTCAAGAAAATCATTTTCTTCAAAACGGAATTCTTGGTTCAAGAGTTTGGCTCTTGAGTCAAGTCAATTTTTTTATCAGTGTACTCATATTGAAATCAATGGCCGAAGCCATACTAATAATAGGTACATTGGATAATTTACAACACTAATGGTTGAGTAGAGTATTATTTCAATTATTAGCATAGTTTTTCTAACAAAAATAATTGAAAATTAATCTTTAATATTAAATTGTTTTGACAACTACTTATTTATTGATTATGAAGTATTTAATTTTAAATAAATTGATAATGAATGCACTTAATAAACACGACGAGATTAACCCTGATTAAAAAAAAGTATTGAAAAAGATTGAAAATGAATGTAAATGAATCCAAACGAATTCGCCCAATGCAAACTGTATATCTATATATACATACAATATAGATATACAGTTGCATAGCTCAATACTTTTTTTTAATCAGGGAAGTTCTAATCATTAATTTTCACAGCTTTCTATAACATTTGTATACAAACTTATTTTTTTTATTATAACTGCATATATATTATGTTTATGCGTAAATTTTTATTTAAAGTATAATTAAACATTGATAATTACGTACTGGAAGGAGAAAAAAATATTGCTACTGGAGCGATCTATTAGATAGCTGCTACAGCAATACGTATTCCCACAGTATAGTACACTGAAAAAAAAATTAACTTGATTCAGGAGAAAAATTCTTGAATCAAGAAAATATTTTTGAAGAGTTTTATTGTCTTGAATCAAGACCGAAAATTTCTTGAATTAATTTTCCTGTTTATTTTTATATTTAAATATTTTTTTTTTTTCTAATATTGTATAAAAAATATTTAAATATTTAAATCTATTTATATAAATAGATAAATATAATTTAATTAGAAAAATAAGAATAAAATTTATTCAAACCAAGAAAAATTTTTTATTTTAAGAATTAACAAATTTGTTAAACAGAAAATTTTTTTTCTTCATCTTCTCTGTTTTACTTTCTAGATTCGCGAGTGAATTTCTTGACTCAATTCAAATTAGATATCTCAAAGAAAGAATAAACTATTCAAAAAAAATTTTTTTTTTAATCAAGTTCTTTTTTTAGTGGTAAAAGCCTGATGTTTAAAAATTATAAACTGTTTCTTAAAAAATCACAAACAATAAAAAATTGTTTCTGATATAAATTTACCCCAAAAAATTAATGAACGCAAAACAATGACTGATGTAAAAAAATTGATTTAGGCACAAAAAAATTTTACAGTAAATTGAATCTAGTCCTCGAGACTTGATCGAGATAAAAGATGGATCAGCTGAGGAATGAATTTTTCAAGAACTATATCCAACTCCATTTAGAATAGGAATAAGATGGAAAAATTCTAATGCTATTTCATATACAGTTTTTTCTCATTTATTTTCTCGCACTGCCTAGATGTATCCAACTTGACACATAACTCATTCTTCATCGTGAATTTCTTCGCCTGTCTCCGCGAGATAAATTTTTTATCGCCTAAAATATTCTGGAGCACAACAGTCCGAAAAAATAAAATCCAGCGAGTCAGAAACAATTCTGTTGATCTCTGAATCCAAGAAAAGCTGAGAAGAGGACAGACGGTTTGCGGGTGAGGGAGGGTATCCTACTAATGGATAACATTTAGAGCCAACCCAACCGAATCAGGCAATAGTGAGGACGAGGGCGAGGGCGAGCATTAGAGTGGTTATCGCACACCAGACCAGGACATGGATATCGAGGATACATGACTCGGATAGTGTTAAGATGGCTGCCCGTAAATGCTTTCATTTCTCAGTCCCCCGGGTGCTGAGGTTGCCCTCATCTTCAGTTCCGTACTTCCTCTTACCCTCCCGGATCCCAGACCCATTTCTCTACTCTGCCACTTCCCAGATAATGCCATCAAATTAGGTACTTCTGGTCCGAACCTAACCTCAATCTATCTAGTCTTCTATTCACTCATCTCGCCATTCAGATCTAAATTTTATCACCTCTCTAAAAACGGTTATCCAAACAAAACTTTTCTATTTTTAATTAATCGTTTTGTCGAAATTATAATTACAATTCCCGGGTCAAAAAATTTAATCTATTAAGAGCCGGTCCCTATGATTGCTCTTCTAGACAAAGAAGATTTTGGAAAAAAACGCTCTGCTACGTAAAAGATTTTTTGATTATCTATTTTATATCAGAATGTTTTTTTCGAAATTCTCATTTGTTCAGAAGAAAAACATAAAACTGCAATTAGCTTTATCATCACGAGTGCAACAAGAATAGTACCGTTTCTTGCCGTGAGTGCGACGCGAGAAAAAGATGGGATTGGCTGTTGAACAGAAAAATAGAAACATTTGTCTCAAATTAATCAATTTGTTTGAGTCATTTTTTTTAATATTTCGTTATGACAACTATATAGATATAGTACAAGTAAATATAACGTTTAACTCGAATTGTTTTATTATTCATCAGAAGTATATCATTTATTTGTGGTTAGGATGTTAAGTTTGTCGAAAACAACGACATCTTTGGTATTAAAACTCTCAACTACTGCTTTTATAATGTCACTTGATAAAAATACTTCAAAAAATAGTTTATTTGCATACATAATAGTGATCACTAATTCTATTCATCGATGGATGAACTATTTATCAATTGGGAATTAGAAAAAGTCATACCTAACTTATATGGTAAGTTGTTTGAAATATTACATTTTACGAAAACAAATCTAAATTATTCTTAACCTATAATTAACACTTTTATCCAATAGAAGACACGAAAAAATTTCATTATTTAATTAAAAGATTAAAAAATCATTTTTTTTTTTATTTTAAAGCCATTATAATTTCTGAAAATTGATAAGATAAAATTGATTTTTTATGTTACAATCTTCACGGAAGAAACAAGATAATACGGGATATCATCCCAGACTATACTTACTGATATCTGTGGTGAAAAAAATTTTTAGATAGTAGCTAGTATAATCCAGATCATACTGGGTGATATCTGGATTATACTCATTGTAATCTGAGTTATACTAGCTACTGTCTGAAATTTTTTTCCACTCAGTATAATCTGGGATGATATCCAGCGTCATCTTGATCTTTGTGTGTATAGTCAATAATTAAAGTAGAAATTGCGGGTAAAATATAGAAGATACAATAAAATTATATGAGACCTTATTTGTAGGAAATTTAATCTTCTACAAAAAAAATTTATGTAAGTTTTCTCACATCTCTAGTACTTTGTTTCTAATTTTGATTTCAATTTTGCACGCCTCATAAGAGAAAAGGATGAGGTTGTGCTTTACACTCGCCTTACAAAAATCAAGCGATTTCTTGAGTTAAAATTGTCTTTATTTATTTTTTATTGCACTTGTAGAACAATATTTACATATAATCTAATGGAAAAATACTAGTTTCAACACTTATGACATTTTTAAAAAACATTTTTAAATAAATAAAAAAAAGTGTTTAAATGTTTATCAATAAACTAAAATCCACTTAGCGTTTGTATATCTGTATCTATGTAAATAAGGTTCGTTTACAATACATGCGCAGCACCTTTACTTTTCTAGGTGGACAATGGCGCAAAAGATTTAAAAGTATTTGTATTTCATATTAATCGATTTTGTTGTGGAAAATGAAATTATGAGGCGTGCATTTTTCGATTTTCCAAACTTTTTTAAAAATAACTCCTCCATATAGCCTTCAAACTATAATTTTGGTCTTGGATCAATAATATTTCATTCGAATCCAATAGTTTTTTTTTAGTGTAGCAAAATACTTTGTTGTATCTTATTTATGACTATTACTATCAGAACGTATTTTCGGAAACAAATACAAATATAGTCGAAAATGTGAAAGCTCGAAGATGCACTGTCAGTTATTCGACATGTTCAAGAAGTTGAGTGTCACTAGTATAGTAGACTAGCGTGTATTATATGAAAGGCATCACATCACGTTCGTGACATCTTATTTGCTCCAAGTTTATTTTCTAGAAATAAATATATATATTTATTTGTCTATATATAGTTAAGAAGACTATAGAGCACATAAGCTCGAAGAAATTCCAAATAGTAATTATTGCAGTCACGTTCTTGGAGAATTGCCATTACTTAAACTATTTATTATTAATACACTCATAATTCCAACTGTACTTGGTGAAGAAAACTTTATCAACACTAAATCATTCGAGAATGTTACCTCGAATTCCACCCTCACATTTTTCCACCTAACTTTTTGCGATTATCGAAAAAATTCACATCTGTAATTCGAATCTTCAGGGAATGGTGCTCGGAGTATCCAAATCCATATGGATTTTTTTTTATAGTGGTATAAATAGTTAAAATATAAGGAAGATATCCCGATTGAAATGTTTGCAAAGGCTAAGCATTGCACTACTTTAAATTCCTGGCAGGGCTACTAAAGGCCAATAAAATAAAAACTATACATTTTTTATCAATTTGTAAATTCGAATCGAATTTTTGTCTATAAAAGGCTGAATAAAATATTACTCATGCAGACGGAAAAACTTGAAAAGTTACCGTATGGTTTATATCCAATAAAAGACTCCTTAAAAAAATTCAATGAATTCATGCCAAATATTTTTAAAAATAATCTTTTGCGCCAGTTACTAATCTACGTTATATAATATCGTTTTGCGAGCGAAAACACATGCGATGTGAAAAAACCTAAAGTTTTATGAAAAAAAGAACTTTGACTTGATGATGTTTTGATATTCTTGATCGCAATGTACATAGTTTGGGTACATTTTAAATAAATTTTAAAAATCATACAGCTAAAATAGGATCAGTGTTTAATTATTTTGTGGAAAAATTACCTGAACAATAACTCATAGAACCAAAAAACTATTCAAAAATTGACTATTATGAAATTATCTTTTTTTTTCTTAATCATAAAAATTTTTATTTAATATGTGATAAAATGCACAAGTACGAGACAAAATAAATATAGAAACAAATTTTATGTAACGTAAAATTAGAATATATTCTCATAACTAATCTAAACACTTATATTAAATTGAAACGAAAAAAAAAATTTGACTGTCTGATTATATATACGAATTAAAATTCAACAATTTATGAAAAAGTATATATCTACACAGAAAAAAAAAATTTATTGAACCGAGAAAATTACAAGGAAGACTGAAGTTATTTTGGAGCAAGAAGAAATTTTCTTAGATTGAAAAAATTTAACTCAGTTCAAGAAATTTTAACTTCATTCAATAAATTTTCAGTCTTCTTCAAGATTTTCTTGATTTGAGAAAATTTACGCTTGACTCAAGACTTTTTTTCTTTCTGTGTACGGAGTCGGACTGAAACAATTGTATAGGTTGCGTCTTCACGAGTACAGTCTTGCGCAAAAAATTATGGATTGCTTAGCTACAAGCTCATATACTTTTACAGCGCATATAATCTGTAATTTTTTGACAATATTGTACCATCACAATTAACTCAAGGGCTTATACATGGGTTTCCTCAAAATTGTCTATTTTCAACAATTTTTTGTTAATAGAAAAAATGAAATATTTTATTCAAACTTATCACTATAGAAAATACATGTTTAATAAGAGATTACTGACATTTTGAAAAAAATAATATTAAAAACTCTGCTAATGTGACGTCATTTCCGGCGAGCCCTCAGAAAAAAGATGCGTTCGCGTGATCAGTAGAACTCCTTGCAGAATCATTTGAAGTGAAAAAAAAAAATATATGTGCTCTAGTTAAGACTTCAAACAAGTCTTGAATGAAGGAAATGAAAATTAGATTTTTTGGTTGAAGTTTTTACAAAAAAAATAAAAATTTGGCTTAAATTTCGCGGAATTTTTTTTTTTTTAAATAGTTGTAATTGAAAAAAAAAATCTTCTGTTCAAGACCTTGTAAATTATATCTCGAAGACCTGTCTAAAATTTCATCAAGATCAGTTTAGTAGTTCTCGAGGAATCGTGGGTACCGTTTTGAAAACATAGTTTTGAGAAAAACGCGTTTAAAGTTTTGAGTTTCAATACAACAGCGCCTTGAGCGCGCAACTTTTTAAAACTGTATCTCCGAAACTATTATACGGATTGATTTGAAACTTTAGGACAATATTCTAGAGATGTAGAATTTAATAAAACATTTAAAAAAAATCGATTTTTTGAAACAGTGAAACCCATGTAACCCCTTAAATTTTCGTGTGATGGCTAAACGGACGTTTGATTTAAAATCAGCGCATGAAGATACCCAAAGATAAATATAATAGGTCTAATCAAAAGTACAGACACTTTTTTTTGTCTCGAAGTTATTTTCAAGTTTTTAATTTTCCCGCGTATTTTTCCAAGAGTCGAGCGCTCAACTACGTTTCAATGAGAAACTCAAAGAAGCACCAGCTGTTACTCAAGCGTGTATTTAATAAAAAGCCAATATAGCTGATTAAAGTAGAGCTAATTACAAGTGTCTGCCGGGCGAAATGAATTAATTACAATTGTACAAAGCAATATTAAGCTGCAATTTACAATCTCCTTATTTGTAAACATCAAACGAGCAGATTAAAGGAAAAAAAAATGAACTCGAAGAATAAAACAGGTCACTTTGAATATTCAATTACAGACTTAACGACTTAAGGATAGTTATTCGTTTATTTATTAACATGGCAATTAAGATAAAAAATTAAACGAGTGATTATTCATTTGCCGTTTAAATGCCCATTGTTTGTTGTAAATAAAAATAATGGTTCAAATAGTGAAATACTATTTTTCCCGGTAATTAGAGTTGCTTAAAAGTGCAAGAAAAAAAAATTTGCAGCTAATTAAAGTTCATCGTAAATTTTTCCAGTTAAATGTTTTCCACTTGGTCGAAAAACTCAACTAGGAATCAAAGTTTATCGAATGAAAGGCACTTATTTGCTTGGCACTTTAAACAGGGTTATATTTTCATTACGTTGGAATGTATTTTAGATCAAGAGTTAAATAAATACTTGTTTCGGCAGGTAATTGTAATAAAAAAAAAAGAAACCTGATTATTTTTAACAATAAGTTTATGAGAATAAAAAATAAAGTTAAAAGGAAATTTAATTATCGTCCAACAGATTGCCGTTGATGAAGTAATTAAAAAAATTTTATAAAAAAGTTTTTCAAGCTTTCTTGTTTCCTAGAACTTTTTTCTTGCGCTCATTAGTCTTCATAAAGTCTGATTGAGAAATAAAAAAAAAAACATCATTGCAAAACTGTCATCGCCATCTTTGTCACTTGAAGAGTTTTCCTGTTTCGCATGTGCTCCGTTATTGGCAGATTCATCAAGTAATGTTTTTAGTTTTTTTTTTTTTTTTATATTATATACAGTATATATTTTTTTTAATATTTTAGTCTTGTTTTAAAATATTTGCATTTTTTAATTAAAGAAAACTTTTACACTTGAATGAATTTATTAGAACTCTTGAATGGAAATCGAAAAAATCTCAATTTAAGACCCGTACATGTTTTTATTTTTCAAAATTTTTATTAAAAAAGATTAAATTTAGTTACAATTATATACTGGAGATAATTTTTTTGTATATAAAAAGAATTTTCCTGTAATGAGGTCAGAATCATTTTATTTGAGAGATAATTCTCTATTTATAAAAAAATAGTAATTTAATATCTTAAATCTTTTATGATTAAATCATGGATGACAGAAAAATGTATAAAACCATGAAAAGGCACTAATTCTTGTCGATACTTTCTCGATGATACCAAATTTAACTATAAAAATTCCATTAAAAGTAATGATATGTCCATCACGAAATTTTCCTAAATTACTTAAATCATAAATGAATATCGTTGAAAAAATATTAAACCCAATTTATGATAAAGATATCCGTCAAAAATTTTTTTTGCCTTCTAATTATATAAATTAACTAGCTGTTGCCCGCCCACTCCTGTGAACACTTTATAGAATTTTAGTTGTAGATCTAGACTTGAAATTCAATTGGAGTATTATTTTGACTTGCACAGGCTCCACATTCCATCGAATCGGAAGTAGAATTTATTGAAATTCGTATTGAGATGATCTCTACATGACAAATAAAAGATCCTTACCAAATTTGCAGCTTTTTGAAGCTATATTTTAGAAATTAAGATTTTTTATTGTTAACGCCCACCCCCGCAATCTTTATTGGAGGTGATTCGGTGTAAAATCCGTTCTTAGATCTTTTTTGTATCACATGTAGACGACTTCTATTAAATTTGGAGTCTATAGAAGCTATAGCTTGGAAATTAAAAATTTTCATTGTTAATACCTACCCCGCAACCCTCTGTGGGGTGAGATATCGTAAAATTCATTGATAGATTATTTCTACATCTCTTACAGAAGATTCACACACACACACACACACACACACACACACACACACACACACACACACACACACACACACACACACACACACACACACACACACACACACACACACACACACACACACACACACACACACACACACACACACACACACACACACACACACACACACACACACACACACACACACACACACACACACACACACACACACACACACACACACACACACACACACACACACACACACACACACACACACACACACACACACACACACACACACACACACACACACACACACACACACACACACACACACACACACACACACACACACACACACACACACACACACACACACACACACACACACACACACACACACACACACACACACACACACACACACACACACACACACACACACACACACACACACACACACACACACACACACACACACACACACACACACACACACACACACACACACACACACACACACACACACACACACACACACACACACACACACACACACACACACACACACACACACACACACACACACACACACACACACACACACACACACACACACACACACACACACACACACACACACACACACACACACACACACACACACACACACACACACACACACACACACACACACACACACACACACACACACACACACACACACACACACACACACACACACACACACACGCGCGCGCGCGCACAAATATCTGTACGCAGAAATACTAATTTCATCAAATCGCAGAGATCTGACAAAAACTCGATTTTCGACAATTAGGGTAAAATTGATACTTTCCCAATCTTTGAAAATTATTGATTTTCTTGGTCGGAAATTAAAAAAAAAATATGTATAGTTTTATTACCTTCTGCAACGCTTTCTTTCAGATCTTCGTTATTTTTTCCTTCAGATTGATCTTGTTCCAAATCTCGTTCCAATTCAGTAGGAGTGTGCGGAGCTGTATAAGAATGAGACGAAGTGTCAGATGGATGAGTAAAAGTTTGATGTATATGATTATCTAGTAGTAATGGATGTGGAGCAGAAGCAGGGCGAAAAGTTGATCCATCTCGTAAAACACTCACTTTTCCAGAAGTGTATATATCACTTGGTGATCTGCATTCAAATAAATAAAACTTATTCAATAATAAGTAAAAGTATATTGGTTAATCTATATATATATATTAGGGTGGTCCTTATGTTGGGTTTTTTGAAATTTTTTTTCACGATAGTTCAAAATCGGTTCAAAATCTATAAAAAAAAAATCATGCCAAGTTATAGCTCTTAATTTTAATATTAACCCGCGCCCCCCGACGGTCAAAGTTTTAAAGGAAAATAACATGGGAAAAGTTATATTTTACGTCATAAACTAACCAACAAATCACATCAAAAAATATTTTTTCTAATGCAAAATTTAACGGTCTACAAAAAAGGTCTCTTATCATTTTTTGATAATTCTAACGGTTTTGAAGTTATTCGAGGTCTAAATTGAAACTATAATCTTTTTCATAGTTTTTTCTGTTTTTTGGTCATTTAATAGTTCATAAATCATGAACCGGTTATTCTTTATAATCTCATTGGATTTTTTGTTTAGAAAATTTTCAAAATAACTGTAACTTTGGAATAATAGTAACACCAATTCATTTTTTTAGCCTGTACTATCGAACATTTTAGAGATTTTTAACTTTTTTTAGATACAAAAGAAATTCGGGACCTATTGTCTCGATTTTTATTGTTATTGGTACTAATATCAACAAACTCCAATTTCAAATTTTGATTTCTGGTTAAAAACATTTTAGAAACCGATCATGCCGCCATCTATTAGATTTTACTTCAATCTCTAACACTAAAATTAATTCTCAGATTACTCATAACCTACATTTATTTCTCAGCTTGATCAAAATCATTCAATTACTAGTACTGATGCCTTTTTGATATATAAATAAATTTTTTGAGTTCATTTATCCGATATTTAAGTAATCAGTTAAATATGGAGTTATCACGTTTACGTCAAAACATTTTTTTGATTGGTGATGTTGACGTTCAAATCGTAGGTAACAAATTACCATCGAAATTGCAAGCTTTGAAAGTGTTATTTTTTTATACACGTATTTTAAATAATACTATCACAGATAGTGTTGCTGCAGTGATTGATGAAATTATTGTGTTTTGGAAGAAAGCTCGAATTCCCGTTCAAGATGTGCAAAGATGTCGAGATAAGTTAAAAAAACTGTATGATGAGTGGCGCATACTTCTTAAACATAGAAATCGGAGTGAAGTTGCTGTGAAAAAACAAAATGAATTTTCCTGTTTATTAAAAAAATTATTTGACATCGCACCGTCAAATGTATTTGAAATGGTTGATGAAAATTCCAAAGAATTCTTGAATAATCAGCGATCAGATGAACGAATTGGTTTTATTGCAAATATTAAGACGAAATACGATGATGATGAAATTGGTGTTAAAAAATTAGAGAAACAATTGGATTTCGAAAAACGAAAATTGGAAAGTGAAAAAGAAAAATCATTATTTGGTAAATTATAATAATCAACTTACTCATTGATATTTTATTATTTTATAGTGAAGATATTTTTTGTCTTATCATTATCCTTTTTTGTAGACAAAAACGTTGAACTCTTATCAAGCCAAGGAAGTGCTCAATCAGTCTCTAGTGGAGAAGTATACATTCCAACTACTGCCGGCCAATTTAAATCAAGAAATATAAGAGGAACTCACAATATTCTCAACGAAAGAGTTGTAGCTACTTTTGACCGTTGTAAAGTAAGCGACAGAGATGCTGTGTTTATAACTACAGCTATTTGTCAGTCGCTTATCGATTTAAAATTATTAGAAGTGGATATTAATTCCATTATTGTCAATCGATCATCTATTCGCCGATGTCGGCTTACTATGCGAGAGTCAAAATCAATAGAAATAAAAAAACATTTCCAAGACTTAAAGTTATCATCTATTGTTGTACATTGGGATGGAAAATTATTACCTAATTTGTTAAATACAGAAACTGTTCATCGATTGCCTGTAATAATTACTTCAGAAAGTAAAGAAATTATGTTAGGTGTACCAACGAGTGAAGATGGAACTGGAATGGCACAAGCTTCTGTAGTTCATAAGACATTATGTGACTGGGGATTCGACATATCTGTAAAAGCAATATGCAGTGACACTACTCCTTCAAATTTAGGCCTTCGTAATGGTGCTGCTGCATTACTGGAAAAATTGTTAGAAAGAGATTTGTTGTATCTTCCATGTAGGCATCATATATTTGAAATAGTCCTAAGATATGTCTTCGAAGCTGTTTTTCCAAATACTGTTGGTCCTAATGTTCCACTTTTTATCCGATTCCAAAAGCAATGGGGAGATTTAAATAAACTCAGTTACAAAACAGGTTTAGATGATCCGAAAAATGATAATATCTTGACAAATGAAAAAATTGAATCTATTAGAACTTTTGCGACTGAAACTCTTGCATCACAACTGCCTCGTGATGATTACAAGGAGTTATTAGACCTTACTTTAGTTTTTATCGGTGTCATCCCCGAAAAATTTAGTTTTCGTAAGCCAGGAGCTTGTCACCATGCACGATGGATGGCAAAAGCTATTTATATATTGAAAATGTACATGCTTCGGGAGCAATTGTCATTGAAAAAAGGTGAAGATAATAAACTACGGCAAATATGTGTTTTTGTGACAATGGTTTATGTTAAAGCTTGGTTTTCGTCGTCAAATAGTGTCAAAGCTCCGTACCATGATCTACAGTTTATAAAAGAACTCAACAACTTTAAGACAATCAACAGTAATCTTGCTACTGTGGCAATTAGTAGATTTATGAATCACTTGTGGTATTTATCACCAGAATTAGCAATCATGGCTATTTTTGATGAGGAAGTTTCACAAGAAACAAAATTAAAAATTGTCGCTAAGCTGCGTAAAGAAGAAGAAACAATTGTGATTGATGATATTCCG
>JZSA01002620.1:0-30909 GCA_000956155.1 Cotesia vestalis | reverse complement strand
TAGAATGGCCTATTTTGCCCCTGAAATCATTATTTCAGGAGTTATGGCAACATTTATGGTTTAGAAACATAAATTATAATTTTCCACGATTAAGAATAGCCTATATTGCCCCTTTAAATATTAATTTAGTAGTTATAGCAACTTTTAGAACCCCAATACATGAATTATCAGTTTTGACAATTTTAAATGGCCTATTTTGCCCCTATAGTCATTATTTCAGGAGTTATGGGACTATTTGTGGTTCTAAAACATAAATTTCAATTTTTCTCGATTTAGACGAGCCTATATTGCCCCTTGAGTCATTATTTTAGGAGTTATGGCTAACTCAATGATTCCAAAACATAAATTATAATTTTTAAAGATTGCGAATCTCCTATTCTTCCCTTTAAGTTATTTGTTCCGGAGTTATCGTCAGTTTTATGATTCAAAAGCATAATTTATAATTTTTGACAATCTAGAATGTCCTATGGAGGCCTATTATGCCCCTTAAATCAATTTTTTTACGAGTCATGGCCAGTTTTATGGAACCAAAACATGAATTATGATTTTTGACGATTTAAAATGGCGTATGTTGCCCCTAAAATAATCATTTAAGGAGTGATGGCCACATTAAGGCTTCCAAAACATAAACTATGATTTTCATTAATTTTGAATAGCCTATTTTGCCCTTCAAGTCATTATTGTAGGAGTTATGGCAACATTTACATTTCATAAAAATAGATTATAATTTTTCACGATTAAGAATAGCCTATATTGCCCTTTAAGACATTATTTTGGAAGTCATAGCAACTTATACGATCCTAAAGCATAATTAATAACTTTTGAGGATTTAGAATGGCCTATTTCGCCCATAAAAGTCGTTATTCCAGAAGTTGTGTCCACTCTTATGATTCCAAAACTTAAATGAGTATTTTTGACACTTTAAAATGTCCTATCTTGTCCCCGATGTCGTTATTTTAGGAGTTATGGCAACATTAATGATTCAGAAACATAAATTATAATTTTCCACGATTCAGAATAGCCTATATTTCCCATTTAAATATTACTTTAGGAGTTAAATCCACTTTTAAAACCCCAATACATAAAGTATCGGTTTCGACAATTTTGAATGGCCTATTTTGCCCCTATAGTCATTATTTTAAAAGTTATGGCACTATTTGTAGTTTTAAAACATAAATTTCAATTTTTCGCGATTTAGAAGTGCCTATATTGCCCCTTAAGTCATTATTTTAGGAGTAATGGCCAGTTTTATAAAACTAAAACATGAATTATAATTTTCGACGATTGAAAATGGCCTATATTGCCCTTGGAAACATTATTTTAGGAGTTATAGACACTATAAGGATTCAAAAAATTAAATTATCAATTTCGATAATTTCAAATGGCCTATTTTGCACCTAAAATAATTATTTTAGGAGTAATGGCCACATTAAAGCTACCAAAAAATAAATTATGATTTTTGACAATTTCGAATGGCCTATTTTGCCCCTAAAGTCATTATTGTAGGAGTTATGGCAACATTTATGATTCATGAAAATAGATTATAATTTTTCACGATTAAGAATTGCCTACATTGCCCGTATAAATATTAATTTAGTAGTTATAGCCACTTTTAAAACCCCAATACATAAATTATCAGTTTCGACAATTTCAAATTTCCTATTTTGCCCCTATAGTTATTATTTCAGGAGTTACGCACGATTTGTGGTTCTAAAACATAAATTTCAATTTTTCTCGATTTAGAAGAGCCTATATTGCTCCTTAAGTCATTATTTTAGGAGTTATGACCACCTCGAGGATTCCAAAACATGAATTATAATTTTTAAAGATTAAAAATCTTTATTTTTCCATTTAAGTTATTTATTCAGGAGTTATGGCCAGTTTTATGATTTAAAAGCGTAATTTATAATTTTTGACAATGTAGAATGGCCTATGGAGGCCGATTATGCTCCTTACGTCATTATTTCAGGAGTTATGGCAATATTCATGGTTCCAAAACATAAATTATAATTTTCCACGATTTAGAAGAGCCTAAATTATGATTATTTACAATTCAGAATCTCCTATTCTCCCCCTTAAGTCATAATTTCAGGAGTTATGGCCAGTTTTACGATTCCAAAGCATAATTTATAATTTTTGACAATTCAGAATGGCCTATCATGTCCCTTAAGTCATTATTTTAGGCGTTCTGGTTACTTTCATCATTTCAAAACTCATATCATAACTTTTGACGATTGCGAATTGCCTATTTTGCCCCTAAAGTTGTTATTTTAGAAGTAATGTCTACTTTTAGGATTCTAAAACATAAATTGTTATTTTCAACGATTTCGAATGGCCTATTTTGCCCCCGATGTTGTTATTTTTGGAGTTATGGCAACATTAATGATTCAAAAACATAAATTGTAATTTTCCACGATTCAGAATAGCTTATATTTCCCATTTAAATATTACTTTAGGAGTCATATCCACTTTTAAAACCCCAATACATGAATTATCAGTTTTGTCAATTTCAAATGGCCTATCTTGCCCCTATAGTCATTATTTCAGGAGTTATGGCACTCTTTGTGGTTCTAAAACATAAATTTTAATTTTTCTAGATTTAGAAGAGCCTATATTGCCCCTTAAGTCATTATTTTAGGAGTTATGGCCACCTTAAGGATTCCAAAACATAAATTATAATTTTAAAAAATTGAGAATCTCCTATTTTTTCCCTTAAGTTATTTATTCAGGAGTTATGGCCAGATTTATGTTTTAAAAGCATAATTTATGATTTTTGACAATTAAGAATGGCCTATGGAGGCCTATTATGCCCCTTAAGTCATTATTTTACGAGTTATGGCCAGTCTTATGAAACCAAAACATGAATTATGATTTTTGACGATTTGAAATGGCCTATTTTTCTCCTTAAGACATCATTCTAGGAGTTATAGACACTATAAGGATTCGAAAACATGAATTATCAATTCCGACCATTTCAAATCGCCTATTTTGCCCCTAAAATAATTATTTTCGGAGTAATGGCCACATTAGTAGTATACATTAATGATTCAAAAACATAAATTGTAATTTTCCACGATTCAGAATAGCTTATATTTCCCATTTAAATATTACTTTAGGAGTCATATCCACTTTTAAAACCCCAATACATGAATTATCAGTTTTGTCAATTTCAAATGGCCTATCTTGCCCCTATAGTCATTATTTCAGGAGTTATGGCACTCTTTGTGGTTCTAAAACATAAATTTTAATTTTTCTAGATTTAGAAGAGCCTATATTGCCCCTTAAGTCATTATTTTAGGAGTTATGGCCACCTTAAGGATTCCAAAACATAAATTATAATTTTAAAAAATTGAGAATCTCCTATTTTTTCCCTTAAGTTATTTATTCAGGAGTTATGGCCAGATTTATGTTTTAAAAGCATAATTTATGATTTTTGACAATTAAGAATGGCCTATGGAGGCCTATTATGCCCCTTAAGTCATTATTTTACGAGTTATGGCCAGTCTTATGAAACCAAAACATGAATTATGATTTTTGACGATTTGAAATGGCCTATTTTTCTCCTTAAGACATCATTCTAGGAGTTATAGACACTATAAGGATTCGAAAACATGAATTATCAATTCCGACCATTTCAAATCGCCTATTTTGCCCCTAAAATAATTATTTTCGGAGTAATGGCCACATTAGTAGTATAGCAGGAGGCTTCTGGATATCCGCAATGTAGGAATCTGCATTACCGACCAAGTGGCGCGTGTCTATGCTAAATTATCGACTATATTTTCAGCCCTTTTTTATCGACTATTTTGAATTTTTATACCCACCATTTTCCCGCCCCTTTTTGAATTTTTATACCCACCATTTTCCCGCCCCTTTTTGAATTTTTATACCCACCATTTTAGCGCCACTTTTTGAATTTTTATTCCCACCATTTTGGCACCCCTTTTTTGAATTTTTATATCCACCATTTTCCCGCCCTTTTTTGAATTTTTATATCCACCATTTTCCCGCCCCCTTTTTGAATTTTTATACCCACCATTTTCCCGCCCCTTTTTGAATTTTTATTCCCACCATTTTGGCGCCTCTTTCTGAATTTTAATGTCCACCATTTTCCCACCCTTTCTGTTCTGTTAGCCGCCATTTTGATCATATCCACAACCCTTTTACCACTATTTTTTTTTAGCTACATTTTATCCCCACCATTTTAAAAAATAGTTCGATGACGTTATTTTTCTGACGCAATCGTTACTGCGCAATTTACCCCCACTTTTTATCGTGTATTGTGGTTGGGAATCAATGGTATAAAATTAGCTCGTGACGATGAGACCGTTATTGTGTTCTTGAACTTGAGCAGTTGAATAAAGTCAAGAAGATGGAGATTTTCATCGATTTTGAAGGCTTCTACACGCTTGATGGAACTTTTATTGTTAAAGAGCTTGCTGTTATCTCGCTTAGTGATGAAAGATTCTCCCTTTTTCTTTCTCTCTCGCGGATAAAATATATAGGTAAGATGTATGTGCTTAATTCTTATGTTTATTTAATGAAAATAATAATAAAAAGTAGAGAAAAAAAAATATATAAAATGAAGAATATATAGATATAAATGTAATTTTTACAGAGATATTTTCTGTTTTGTTTTTAATTTTTATTTATTTTAGTTGTAGTCGTAGTCGGCGAGTCGAATGCCGGTCCGGGATGGCGTTGATGGTGGTAGATTCTGTCGTCCATGAACTCCCGGTAGACTCTGTTGGAGATTTTTCTTGATTAATTTCCGGGCTTTTAGTAGTGGGTGGAATTAAGATCACCGTGTCGTCTGGTTCGCTGATGGCACTGGTACTATCCCGGTCCTCGTTAGCTTCTTCTGAGACAAATTTTATTTATCATTAATTATTTATTTATACCGGATCTGGGTGTTGAAAGAAGGTGGGCACTCATTCGTGGTTTTATTATTTATTCAGTAAAATATCACAGATAATTTTATGAACACATTCGATTCTTAATAACTAGTGTGTATTAACCTTGTGATTTCTGGTAAATAGTTAATTAAATAATATGAAATTATTATTAATAAGGTATATGAAAATACTGTAATTATGAGTACAATAACGAGGTATTAATATGTTGGCACCATGCACAAATATCAATTTGAAATTTGATAAGAGCGTTGAATTGATTAATTTTAACAATATTCTAATTATGAGCTCAGAGTGACTTAAGCACATCAATTTGTTATATTATTATTTATCACAGTCAATAAATATTAATGACGCGACAATAATTATTACGAGCGATGATACGAGAGATGAGCGCGAGTGAGAGTAAGATGCTAACTGAACCAATAATTTGCAGTCACAGAAAAAGAATCTATAAATTTGAATGCATTCCTGGTGAGTGGTGATATCACCTTAAGCCAGGTAGGACAAAAGACTTGAAAAGAAAGAATATTAATTTATTGTACAATGAGTCATATTTTATGAAGATTAAGAAAATGATAAATATAATCTCTTGTGACTGTAGATTATGAGGTTGAGTAAAATACACCATTAGATATAAACTAATTTGAATGAAACGTGAAAGCTGATATTTAGATGTCGGCATTAATATAACAAAGAGGTTACGTCATAAAATATTATTAGCCACAATTCATTATTATTAAATTATTATGAAGGACACGAGATTGGTACCTGAATTTCCGATGATGGAGAATTGTCCTGGATGAGTCGTTGAGTAGATTTGTACAATATGCACTGGATAATTGAATTACGTTATGAACACTTTATAAATACTGAGCACGTGTAGTTAGCCACCGCGTGTAGATTAATTGTGCCGGTTGGCGCGTAATCGTCTATCTGCCTCGGGGAGTTGACTATCAGGGTGCGCGTCAGTCGCAGCACCACTGATGCAGTAGAGTGCGAATTTACCAAGTGTTCTGGCGAAAGTTGGTGTTTCTGGGGCCAATTGGATGGTGGTATCAGTGATGTCGGTTCTAGGTGAGATGTCATCTGTTGGAGATTTTTCTTGATTAATTTCCGGGCTTTTAGTAGTGGGTTGAATTAAGATCACCGTGTCGTCTGGTTCGCTGATGGCACTGGTACTATCCCGGTCCTCGTTAGCTTCTTCTGAGATAAATTCATTATGGTCATTTCAGCGTCTTCGCTGGCTTCTCCGGGGTCTTCTTCGTTGAATGTCTTCTCTAATGATCTTATTTGTTGAAAATTTTCGATAGATCTTTTTACTTCTTTTATTACGTCAGGACTTGGCGCCGGTACTGGTCTCCACCAGCGGGGATTTCCCTTAGGAATTGTTGGTGATAAGGGAGGTCGGGATGGGGTGTGGATTTGATCATCGGATAATTCTTCAAACGTTCTTATGGTGTTTTGAACGTTGGGAGTATTTTCTGCGGGTGATTCAGTGATTTCTCTAGACGACTCTGTCTGTTGTGGAGCTACGGGGGTCTCTTCTTCTTCATCTCCATCGTCACCAGAGTCAAAATAGGCTGGGGGAGTTAGTTCCCTAATTGAATCTCTAGTGAGTAGAGACGGACTAGCTTCCCCCCCTCTAGGCTCTGGGGTGTGGAACACATCGTCATCTCCAACGTGATGTTTAGCCAACCCTTGGGCTTCTTCGTCGTTGCTGGAGGTGACGGGTTCTATGTAGTTAATGGGATTTTTATGAGATCCTCTGCGTAGTTCAGACCGTAATCGAGAGGCAATCGTTTGTCGGATCTCTGGAGCGCTCTTGAGAACTGGCCGATTTTTTGATCCTAAAGGTCGTCCAGGGCGACGTTTTGGAGGATCTGCTGTGATTTTCTCAACTCCTGTTGCCGGTAACAAGACGGCTTCTGGTATGTTTTCTTGGCTGGTGATTCCAGAGGGCTCGTTAGGCGTGCTCTCTTTTTCCTGGACCTCTTGTTTTTCTTCTGGACGTCCTGTAGGGTTGTATGAGAGTGCATCCGCGTACTGATCTCCGACGTTGGTCCGGATAGCGACCTTGAAGTGAAATTCGTTGATTTTTGATCGCCATTTCCGTTGTCTGTCTGTGAGATCGTGCGTGTCTCGTAGCCAGGCTACGCAGGCCCTTTTTGTTTGAACGGTGAACCTTTTACCGTATAAATAAGGCCGGAACTGTTGGATTGTATACACAACGGCGAGACATTCTTTTTCGTCCGGAGTATAGCGTAGTTCTGCGTCACGTAAGACTCTGGACGTGCAAGCTACGATTTTTTCATTTTTATCTAAATTTTTAGCTGAGTCAGTGGAGTCTAATTCTTGGCTCAGGATACCCGCTATGCCTTCTTCCGAAGAACTGACCGCTAAAATGAAAGGCTTGTCGAGATCTGGGAATGAAAGGGTTGAATTTTCGCACAAGGCGTTCTTGATGTCTTGAATGGCCTTTTCGGACCACTTAAAAGGTTTCGTTTTTCGAGTTAAATCGGTTAACGGTTTAGCTCGAAGAGCGTAATTATCGATGAATCGACGATAGTAGTTTGCCAGGCCGAGGAATTCTCTCATCTCTCGTTGATTACGTGGATTCGGAGCGTCACGGATTGCTTGAATTTTCTTAGGATCAGGTTTCACTCCGTCTCGAGAGATGACATGTCCGAGATAGTCAACTTCTGAGCACAAAAATTTTCATTTGTCTGGTTGAAGTGTGAGCCCTGCATCTCGGAGTACTTGAAATAATCGTCGGAGACGGACTCCGTGTTCTTCTAGAGAACGGGCGTGGAGGATGATATCGTCTAAATAAATTAATATCCATGGTAAACAGCTCAAGGTTGAATTCATCATTCTTTGGAACGTGGCTGGAGCTCCTTCTAGTCCAAAGGGCATTCTAGCGTACTCGAAGTGTCCGAATGGAGTGGAGAATGCAGTTTTGTGGGCGTCTTCGGGGTCCATTTCTATTTGATGAAACCCACTGGCAAGATCGAAGACGCTGAAGTAGAGAGCGTCTCCTAGTTGATCCAGAATACCGACTATAGAAGGTAATGGATAGGCGTCTCCTATGGAAATTTTATTTAGATCTCTGAAGTCGATTACCATTCTCCATTTCTTGGCTCCTGTTTTAGGGTCTGCTTTCTTTGGGACGACCCATACCGGGGAATTGTATGGAGATTTAGAGTTCCGTATAATTCCCTGTTCCATCAAGCTGTCAATTTGCCGTTGAATTTCGTCCTGGTGTTGTTTAGGGAAACGATATTGTTTCACGTTGATTGGTTTATCAGTTGTAGTCGGAATCTTACAGGTAGCTCGATTAGAACATCCTAATTTGTCACCAGGTAGGTGAAAGATGTCGGTGAAGTCTTGGACAATGTTGGTGATTTGTTGACGTTGTTCCATATCTAGATGTTGTAGTGGAAATTTGTTTAAAATTTCCATTGCCCGTTGTTCGATGGTCTTGATCTTTGCTGGACCGTCGTCTGAAGAGTCACTGGAACTGTTGAGTGGCTCTTCAATGTGGAATTCATATTCTTCGAGGATTTGGGGGTCTAGTTCGATCGTGACGGGCTCGTCAGTTGTATTAATCACCATACAGGTGGCCATTCCTCCGTCTACAGTTACTAAAGCTTCGCCCATGAATAGGCCTATTGGAAGGTCTATTCGAGGCAAATATCCTTGGGTCAGTTCTGGATTTTTGATGGGAACTGGAGCGAACATTTTCGTTCTAGGAGGTACGGTAAAGATAGACGGTTCGAAGATGTCTAGGCTAAAAGGAATGGGTTCTAGAGGTCGAGCCATGACGGTGAGAGTTTGTTCGTAATATGAGATCTCGGCTTTTTCATGTTCTAACCAGTCGTTTCCGAGTATCCCCACTCCAGGGACCGGTAGATCTTCTCGGCTTACTTGGCATTGAACTGGTAGGCCGAAAATTTTTAACTCGACTGTACCGAGCGTTTTTACTGCTTCGCCGCTGATTCCCCGTGCGATTAATCGGTTATTCGGGTTTATGTAAGTTCCAGGCTGAAGAGCTGATTTATTGATGATTGTGACGTCTCCTCCTGTGTCTATGATGAAGCGTTGATATTTTCCGAGTAGGAGCGGACATGCTAATTCGATCTTGGGGCCACCGCCTACCGCGAGTATTTGAGATTCGCAGGATCCTCGCTTGATGATGAATGGGATCGGCCGAACGGGCTGGCTTCTCAAGACCATTGTATGCCAATAAAAGGAGATGTTGGCTTGTTCTTTGGCAAGAAATTCGCTACCGAGGATGGCTAGATAGCCTCCTAGTCTGCGAGGTACTATCCGGAACGGGATGGCCTTGTCGAACAGGGTGAGTGTGACGAGGCCGATGATCGGTTGTTTGTTTGTTCCAATCCCCCCCACTTGTCCGAGATTTTCGCAGGTGAAGGTGGTGTCATCTGCTAAGGCTTCGATGCTGATGAAATTGTAGTTTGCTCCGGAA
This sequence comes from Cotesia vestalis, assembly GCA_000956155.1. Lineage (NCBI taxonomy): Eukaryota > Metazoa > Arthropoda > Insecta > Hymenoptera > Braconidae > Cotesia > Cotesia vestalis. The sequence continues at coordinate 21,507 of JZSA01002620.1, read as the reverse complement.
TCAATCAGTATTTCGCAGTTGGAGTTGAAAAATTTAGGATTTTTAACTGCGATTACTGGTCCTCGGCCGGTGACTAGGGCGATTCCATTTACTGACTGTATTGACGGTACATGGCTGCCGTCATTTGTCGAGGTAGTTGGGGCTGGCTCGTCTTTACCTCGGTCTGACGAGCGCTCCTCAAGTTTAAAGGAGGTTCCAAAGAATCTTCTTCCCTGTTAAGCTTTTTCTTCGGACAGTTTGGGCAGTTGCAGACTTCAGAGCTCTTAATATGCCTCTCAATCAGTATTGGTGATGGCTCGGAATCTATTGCTGCTGGGGCGACTGGAGGTGCCCCTTGTTGTGTTGATTGCACTATTCCGTGCGTTCTTGTTTTTTGGTATTGGGGATGTTGATTTTTAGGAAAATATTCGGGGTTTTGGGAAGAATATTGGGGATTAGTTTGAGGGGAGTATTGAGGATTATACTTAGGGTTGTAGGGTGCACGGGAGGTGTAGGGTTTGTAGGGGGGATTATAATTTCCAAGGAAATTTGGATTTTGATATGGAGTTCGATATTGGGAATTTCTCTGGGTGTAATTGGTGTTGTGAGGACGATTATTGTTCACAGAATATACCAACGCTTGTGGATCTTCGCAATCTGAGTGTTCGCATTCGCTGTTTCCGCAAGGTGGTAGTCCATACCAGCCTTGAGTGGTGACTGGATAGTCTTCGTAGTAGTGTGCTTCTTCGGTGCCGAAATTTGATATGCCTGGTGTGTTGTAGGCGAAAGCGACCGGTTTCGGATTGACATAGAGATCAGTTTCCGGTTTGGACCACGGGTGTCCATGGGCTGGGGGCCCTTGTTGATTATTTTGGAAGTATCCTCGTGGACCGTTGTTGCGAGGATAGTGATTTCCGTTCTGATCTTGCGGGAATTCTCTTTGAGAAGGTTTCGGGTTCTGGATCCTCATGTTGTTATCGTATTTCAGTATTTGTTCTTGGATTGACGACAATTTAATTGGATGACTGGGATCTGATTTATCCAATTAACGACTTTGGTGTATACTTCAGTAGGGATCGCGTTGTTCGGCTTTGGAACCGGTCCTCTCTCTTTACTCGTTGAAGGAGGCCCGTTTAACGGTGTTTTAATACAATTTTTCTGTTCACTCTCAGTTGTGAATTTCCTTTTCCTTATGACTGAAGAGGACGGGTTAACGAAGGTAGGATCTTCCCAATAACGTGATTCTATTAAGGGACGGTGATAAATTTGACCGTTGAAGAAGTCTGAGTAAGCTTTTCGGATTTGAAATTTAAAACCGCTTCGCGAATGTCGGACCATCAATAAATATTATTATTCGTGCTATAGTCAGCACTTCACGAGTTTGAGTAAGATTGGGAAAAGGAAATATAGTTTTAACAAATAAATAAAATAAACAAACAAAAAAAAATTGTTAATGTTGTGTGGCTCGCAAAATTTTCCAATAGAGTTTTGTTGCTCGATAGACAGCAGAAAAATTCCAAGAGGGAGATTTTGTGTCGCAAGGGTGTAAAGAATAAACCTACAATTTACTAAATCGAAGAATCGATCTCGAGAACGATCCTCGTTGCTCGTAAAACAGCAGCAAGGTGTTTCAAAATGACCTTCGGGTCAAAGAACTGCTGGTATTGCAGCAGAACCCCGTAAGTAAATCGTAGAGTTTAATCAGCACTGGTTCACAGCTGTTAATGTGATAAAAATAATAAGATAAAAATAGTAAGATGAAGATGAACTTGAAAAGAATTTTTCGCGTCAGCAAAATTGAAACGCGATAGCTGAGTGTGTTGCAACGGGTATTTTCTACAAATGACGCGTTAAGGGACTAAAAGTCTTAGTCAGCAAAATTTTCTTTTAAATGCAACAGTCTAATATTAAAATAATAAAATGATATTGAAAGGATGAATAAAATAATGTTTTAAAGCAAATAAAAATATATTTTTTTTTTTCTCGGCTTCACAGCTAAAATCAAAGTGACTCGAAATTCTCACTTTAGCTCGGCTTGAATGATAAGATTTGATTTTTTAAGTGAATGTATCCTTCTCGGCCTTATAGATTAGATCAAAGTGACTCGAAATTATCACTCTGTCTCAGCCTAAACGATAAGATTTGATTTTTCAATCGAATGTTTCCTTCTCGGCCTTATAGCTCACATCGAAGTTAGTGGAAATTTTTACAATGTCTCGGCTGAATGATCAGATTTAATTTTTCCCGTAAATGTTTCCTTCTCGGCCCTCTAGCTTAGATCAAACTGACTCGAAATCATCACAATGTCTCAGCCTAAATGATAAGATATAATTTTTTAATATGTTATTTTCTCGGCCTTATAGCTAAGATTAAATCGACTTGAAATTATCACTGTGTCTAAGCCTAAATGATAAGATTAAATTTTTTAATCGAATGTTTCCTTCTCACCCTTATAGCTAAAATCAAAGTGACTTCAAATTACCACTCTATCTCGGCCTAAATGCTTAGATTGAATCTTTTCTGTAAACGGTCCCTTCTCGGACAAATAGCTAAGATCGAAGTTACTTCAAATTACCACTCTATCTCAGCTTAAATGCTTAGATTAAATATTTTTTGTACACAATTCCTTCTTGGCCTCGTAGATAAGATCAGAGTGACTCGGAATTCTCACTCTGTCTCGGCCTTATAGCTAAGATGAAAGCGACTTCGAATTCTCACTTTATCTCAGCTTAAATGCTTAAATCAAATTGTTCAAGTGAATTTTTCCTTCTCGGCCTTATAGCTAAGATCAAAGTGATTCGAAATTATTACTCTGTCTCAGCCTAAATGATAAGATTTGATTTTTTAATCGAATGTTTCCTTCTCGGCTTCACAGCTAAAATCAAAGTGACTCGAAATTCTCACTTTAGCTCGGCTTGAATGATAAGATTTGATTTTTTAAGTGAATGTATCCTTCTCGGCCTTATAGATTAGATCAAAGTGACTCGAAATTATCACTCTGTCTCAGCCTAAACGATAAGATTTGATTTTTCAATCGAATGTTTCCTTCTCGGCCTTATAGCTCACATCGAAGTTAGTGGAAATTTTTACAATGTCTCGGCTGAATGATCAGATTTAATTTTTCCCGTAAATGTTTCCTTCTCGGCCCTCTAGCTTAGATCAAACTGACTCGAAATCATCACAATGTCTCAGCCTAAATGATAAGATATAATTTTTTAATATGTTATTTTCTCGGCCTTATAGCTAAGATTAAATCGACTTGAAATTATCACTGTGTCTAAGCCTAAATGATAAGATTAAATTTTTTAATCGAATGTTTCCTTCTCACCCTTATAGCTAAAATCAAAGTGACTTCAAATTACCACTCTATCTCGGCCTAAATGCTTAGATTGAATCTTTTCTGTAAACGGTCCCTTCTCGGACAAATAGCTAAGATCGAAGTTACTTCAAATTACCACTCTATCTCAGCTTAAATGCTTAGATTAAATATTTTTTGTACACAATTCCTTCTTGGCCTCGTAGATAAGATCAGAGTGACTCGGAATTCTCACTCTGTCTCGGCCTTATAGCTAAGATGAAAGCGACTTCGAATTCTCACTTTATCTCAGCTTAAATGCTTAAATCAAATTGTTCAAGTGAATTTTTCCTTCTCGGCCTTATAGCTAAGATCAAAGTGATTCGAAATTATTACTCTGTCTCAGCCTAAATGATAAGATTTGATTTTTTAATCGAATGTTTCCTTCTCGGCTTCACAGCTAAAATCAAAGTGACTCGAAATTCTCACTTTAGCTCGGCTTGAATGATAAGATTTGATTTTTTAAGTGAATGTATCCTTCTCGGCCTTATAGATTAGATCAAAGTGACTCGAAATTATCACTCTGTCTCAGCCTAAACGATAAGATTTGATTTTTCAATCGAATGTTTCCTTCTCGGCCTTATAGCTCACATCGAAGTTAGTGGAAATTTTTACAATGTCTCGGCTGAATGATCAGATTTAATTTTTCCCGTAAATGTTTCCTTCTCGGCCCTCTAGCTTAGATCAAACTGACTCGAAATCATCACAATGTCTCAGCCTAAATGATAAGATATAATTTTTTAATATGTTATTTTCTCGGCCTTATAGCTAAGATTAAATCGACTTGAAATTATCACTGTGTCTAAGCCTAAATGATAAGATTAAATTTTTTAATCGAATGTTTCCTTCTCACCCTTATAGCTAAAATCAAAGTGACTTCAAATTACCACTCTATCTCGGCCTAAATGCTTAGATTGAATCTTTTCTGTAAACGGTCCCTTCTCGGACAAATAGCTAAGATCGAAGTTACTTCAAATTACCACTCTATCTCAGCTTAAATGCTTAGATTAAATATTTTTTGTACACAATTCCTTCTTGGCCTCGTAGATAAGATCAGAGTGACTCGGAATTCTCACTCTGTCTCGGCCTTATAGCTAAGATGAAAGCGACTTCGAATTCTCACTTTATCTCAGCTTAAATGCTTAAATCAAATTGTTCAAGTGAATTTTTCCTTCTCGGCCTTATAGCTAAGATCAAAGTGATTCGAAATTATTACTCTGTCTCAGCCTAAATGATAAGATTTGATTTTTTAATCGAATGTTTCCTTCTCGGCTTCACAGCTAAAATCAAAGTGACTCGAAATTCTCACTTTAGCTCGGCTTGAATGATAAGATTTGATTTTTTAAGTGAATGTATCCTTCTCGGCCTTATAGATTAGATCAAAGTGACTCGAAATTATCACTCTGTCTCAGCCTAAACGATAAGATTTGATTTTTCAATCGAATGTTTCCTTCTCGGCCTTATAGCTCACATCGAAGTTAGTGGAAATTTTTACAATGTCTCGGCTGAATGATCAGATTTAATTTTTCCCGTAAATGTTTCCTTCTCGGCCCTCTAGCTTAGATCAAACTGACTCGAAATCATCACAATGTCTCAGCCTAAATGATAAGATATAATTTTTTAATATGTTATTTTCTCGGCCTTATAGCTAAGATTAAATCGACTTGAAATTATCACTGTGTCTAAGCCTAAATGATAAGATTAAATTTTTTAATCGAATGTTTCCTTCTCACCCTTATAGCTAAAATCAAAGTGACTTCAAATTACCACTCTATCTCGGCCTAAATGCTTAGAGTGAATCGTTTCTGTGAATGGTCCCTTCTCGGCCACATATCTAAGATCGAAGTTACTTCAAATTACCACGCTATCTCAGCCTGAATGCTTAGATTAAATATTTTCTGTACACAATTCCTTCTTGGCCTTGTAGCTAAGATCAAAGTGACTCGGAATTCCTAATTTGTCTCGGCCTTATGTCTAAGATCAAAGTGACTCGAAATTTTTACTCTGTCTCAGCCTGAATGATAAGATTTAATTTTTTATAATCATATATAAATATATATGATTAGGCAAATTTATATTTTCCCGGGTGGTCTGATCAAATCTAATTATACATAGATTTATATATAATCCTACATAGCTCTAGATAATTCAGGTCTAATCAGATCTAATTACATATAAATTTATATATAATCATGTGTGGACCTAGAAAACTCAGGTCTAATCAGATCTAATTACATATAGAGTTATATATAATCATATATAGACCTATATAAGTCAGATCTTATCAGATCTAATTATGTATAGACTTATATAAAACATAAATATAATACATTAGTCCATATATGATTATATATATTTTATATAAAAATTTATATATAATCATATATAAATATATATGGTTAGGCAAATTTATTTTTTCCCGGGGACTACGATGACTCCCAAATTTAAATGAATTCCGGTAAGAAAATTGTTCGAGAATTTTCTAGTCGAAGCTAGAGCTAATATATAGATATAGTCATCTGATTTCGTACGCCCATTCTAGTCGAAGCTAGAGCTAATATATAGATATAGTCATCTGATTTCGTACGCCCACGCTCTCTCTCAACAGATATAGATGTAATTGTGTAGCACAGTACATGCATGATTCTACTCTACACACACACACGCACTAATAAAAAAATTGACTTGACTCAAGAGCCCAACTCTTGAACCAAGAATTCTATTTTGAAGAAAATAATTTTCTTGAGTCAAGAGAATAAATTCTTGAGCTAAGAAATTATTCTTAATCCAAGAAAATTTTCTTGTTTCAAGAATTTACAGACAAGTTACTTATTAAATATTACTAAATGCATCAACCTCTATATTAGCTGCAATTTGCTGATGAAGTCCTAATAAAGGACGAAACGTCCAACAAAGATCAAATTGATGGTTTGAATTTTATTTGTCCTGAATTCCTGTGAACTTAATTGGTTTATCAGATTTAATATTAACGTGGACTAAAATAAATGGATTAAAAATTTATTCAATAAATTCTCGGATTCGACAAAAATAGGATTAATTCAAGATACGAAGAACTCTTGAAATTAAATAATTATTGTTGTAATATTAAGAACACGGCAGTAATTTAGTAATTAGGAAAATTATAATTAGAAAATAAGAAATGGTAATTAGGAAATAAGAATAGAATTATTTTATTAATGGGAAATAATTTATTGTATTATTGTTTTTATGGAATTTATAAATAGTGTGGTTGTGTGTGCGTAAAGAGTCTACCTCGGTTTCATGGTATACTCCTCTGGCTTCGGGGTAGATCTCTTAAAGTAATGTGAGGGTCCGGTGGACAGCGCGAAGTCGATAGAGTAGCGTGAGGGTCTAGTGGACAGCGGGCACCACAGCTACGTGAGGGTCAGCTAGACAACGGGAAATATAACTGAATGAGAGTTGTGAGTAAATGAGATTATGCTATGAATTTTCATATATTGTTATATTGGCCTTCATCTCAATTGTAAAAAGGAATGGATAAATACATATTTTTGTGAAACGAATTTTTGTGTTTAAATTTTGGTGCCTTTCAGCAATCTTTCACGACCCTGACCTATTACTCCATGTTCTAGTCCAGTTCTGGATACTGAGTACAAAAATCCAGTGGCACCCTTAATAAGTAAAAAGGGACGACCAACGAGCAAACAACTACTAGAAGGGCATAAACTATTCAGAAATATACAAATCAACTAACTGTTTCAACTTAATCGTAGTGAATTTAACTAAAATAATTTATTACAGCCATGAGGCCTATCATAAGTTTACGAAATGACCTTGAGACCATGACGACAAATAATTTCACGTATAAGAGAGATAACTTATATATAAACGCCAGGAACGGTAGCGATTATTCATAGACAAAATTTAGTACAATTATTTCACCCTCTTAATTTCTACGATTAATTAAATTTGGTCGAAAATAATTGTAGAATATTTGGGGCAAAATTTGGTAAACTCCAACGATGGCTGGTATTCCCGACGAAATTGGCGGAATCAGCTACTTGGTGGTCTCGCTGGTCTCATTTAGTTTGGCTGGCCTCTAATAACAGTTCTGTCCGGTTACAACTCTCAAAAATAATTTTCTTTGCTATTTCTCTGTAAAATTCGACTCAATCAATATAATGAGTTAACTACGTCGTCAGCCTAGAGGCCTCACGACAGAATTTCAACCTAGAAAATTTTATGAATTGTTTAATCACCTCATTCCTCGTAAAGCCTCGAGTATGTAGACACTCACATTTTTCCACGGACAAAATAATCGCTCCTGAGTGTCCGGTTACATACTTCCGAATGGCACTCGAATCAACTGACTCTAACTAGAAACCTTGTTCTTGTCCTGCTGGTGCTTTATATAATCTCCGGCCTTTCTACTTCTCGAACTTTCCTACTATTCATTATGTTTCATATTCTGGGGAACGGCGGTGGACGAATTTTAGTCCATGCGACCCGGTGACTAGTCAAATAACTACTCAGAAAGAGATCGAAAGGTAAGGAAAAGCACTTATCTACCGCGGTGACAATTACGATCGATAATGATCCCGCGGGAAATTTGATTTTCCTTGTTACAACAGATGTTTGAAAATTCCTAAGTAATCGTGTTTCTAATATAACTTTGTAATATTTTAGCTCGGAGAGCTCAAAAATCAACTAATTGAAAGATTTTCGATCTTGAAAAAAGCAAGAAGTTTCAGAGATGACCTTTAGCTCAATTGCTTATCAGATTTATTATTAAATATAAATAGCAAATTAAAGAGCAACCTAGCATTTAAGTATGTATAACTGACATTAATTTTTGCACGTTAAAAGACATTTTCTTCAGAAGTTAACGGTAAATTCTCAGAAATTGTGGGACGGAAATCACGGCTTCATCGTTTACCAGCAAGTGAGATAATTTGTAATGATTTTTGAACAAATTTTACTGTAGTTAACCGTGAATTTTGTTAGGTTTTCCATTAATTTTATCTAGTCTACTATAAAAAAATCAATTTTTTCGTAATTTTTGTTTTAAAACTATATATATACCCGACTAGAAATTTCAGTGAGGCATGCCGAAGAATCTATTCGGGGCAATTTTGGCTTGTCTCACTTAGGCCTGCCTAGGTTGCACCTCATTAAAACCACGTTAGGCAGAACGAAAATTGGCATGCCGAAGATATTCCAAATTTGGTTAAGATCCTGAAACTGTGTGGCATTGCCAAAGTCCGGCATACTATGGAAGTGCCAAACTGGTTTCAAGTAACGATAACTTGAGTTTTGCCAAAGTTTGGCTTGCCAAACTTGGACGTCATCAGGAAATTCTACGGCATTGCCTAAGTCTGGCGTACCATGAAATTTCCAGACTTATTTGAAGCAACGATGACCAAATGCTTACCAAAGTTTGGCTTGCCATATTTGGACGTAACTAGGCTAATCTATCAGATTCCTTAAGTCCGGCATACTATGGAAATGCCGAACTGGTTTTAAGTAACGATAACCTGAGTTTTACCGAAGTTTAGCTTGCCAAACTTGGACGTAACTACACGGTGAGAAATTTCTGTAGAAATTTACTATGCATACATAATAAGACTGAACCTTAATGACTCAATTCAAAATATTATTATAAAAATTTAAGAATATCATATTGTACCAATCAATATTTACTAGGGACCATAGTAAATTTGAACATGCAACTGTTACATAAACATATATAAAAAATTTTCGTAAACTGACAGAACAAAAACTGTTAGTGTACTTATTGTAGAATATTTGGGGCAAAATTTGGTAAACTCCAACGATGGCTGGTATTCCCGACGAAATTGGCGGAATCAGCTACTTGGTGGTCTCGCTGGTCTCATTTAGTTTGGCTGGCCTCTAATAACAGTTCTGTCCGGTTACAACTCTCAAAAATAATTTTCTTTGCTATTTCTCTGTAAAATTCGACTCAATCAATATAATGAGTTAACTACGTCGTCAGCCTAGAGGCCTCACGACAGAATTTCAACCTAGAAAATTTTATGAATTGTTTAATCACCTCATTCCTCGTAAAGCCTCGAGTATGTAGACACTCACATTTTTCCACGGACAAAATAATCGCTCCTGAGTGTCCGGTTACATACTTCCGAATGGCACTCGAATCAACTGACTCTAACTAGAAACCTTGTTCTTGTCCTGCTGGTGCTTTATATAATCTCCGGCCTTTCTACTTCTCGAACTTTCCTACTATTCATTATGTTTCATATTCTGGGGAACGGCGGTGGACGAATTTTAGTCCATGCGACCCGGTGACTAGTCAAATAACTACTCAGAAAGAGATCGAAAGGTAAGGAAAAGCACTTATCTACCGCGGTGACAATTACGATCGATAATGATCCCGCGGGAAATTTGATTTTCCTTGTTACAACAGATGTTTGAAAATTCCTAAGTAATCGTGTTTCTAATATAACTTTGTAATATTTTAGCTCGGAGAGCTCAAAAATCAACTAATTGAAAGATTTTCGATCTTGAAAAAAGCAAGAAGTTTCAGAGATGACCTTTAGCTCAATTGCTTATCAGATTTATTATTAAATATAAATAGCAAATTAAAGAGCAACCTAGCATTTAAGTATGTATAACTGACATTAATTTTTGCACGTTAAAAGACATTTTCTTCAGAAGTTAACGGTAAATTCTCAGAAATTGTGGGACGGAAATCACGGCTTCATCGTTTACCAGCAAGTGAGATAATTTGTAATGATTTTTGAACAAATTTTACTGTAGTTAACCGTGAATTTTGTTAGGTTTTCCATTAATTTTATCTAGTCTACTATAAAAAAATCAATTTTTTCGTAATTTTTGTTTTAAAACTATATATATACCCGACTAGAAATTTCAGTGAGGCATGCCGAAGAATCAATTCGGGACAAGTTTGGCTTGCCTCAGGCTTGCCTAGGTTGCACCTCATTAAAACCACGTTAGGCAGAACGAAAATTGGCATGCCGAAGATATTCCAAATTTGGTTAAGATCCTGAAACTGTGTGGCATTGCCAAAGTCCGGCATACTATGGAAATGCCGAACTGGTTTCAAGTAACGATAACTTGAGTTTTGCCAAAGTTTGGCTTGCCAAACTTGGACGTAATCAGGAAATTCTATGCCATTGCCTAAGTCTGACATACCATAAAATTTCTAAACTTATTTGAAGCAATGTTAACCAAATGTTTGCCAAAGTTCAGCTTGCCATAATTGAACGTGACTAGGAAAGTCTAATGGATTCTTTAAGTTTGATATATCATAGGAATACCAAACTGGTTTCAAGTGACGATAATCTGAGTTTTGCCTAAGTTTGGCTTGCTAAACTTGGACGTAACCAGGAAAGTATACGGCATTGCTTAAGTCGGGCATACCGTGGAAATGCCAGATTGGTTTTAAGTACTGATAACTAAAGGCTTGCCGAAATTGGGCTTGTCAGAATTGGGCGTAACATTGGTGTTTTCTCGCCTTAGCTTCTTGAGGTGGGATTATTTGTCCTCAAGTCATTTTAGCTCAGTTTTGTTGTAGCGCTGTCAGTATGCGCATCGTGTATTATTCTTAAACTAATATCAATATTATAGCGAATGGATTGAAGTTAATATTACTATTAGAAAATTTTTCTTCAATAAACTACTTAGTGGATAATTATTTGTATTAATCTCATAGCGATTTAAGATATTTATTACGATAAAATGTTGATCGTAAATAATAAGTTTTTTCGAAATCGTGAGCTTAATCGCTTAAGAGTCGCAAAATTTCGTAAAGCGCGACATCAGCTATCTTATTTAAAACAATCTGTTTCACTCGATAGTGCAAGCGATAAAAATTTAAATTTAAGTGATAGTGAGATGCCTCGTAATTTATTACCGATGGATAATACTGATCGTGTTGCCGGTCAAAATCCTGTTTGTGAACAAATGAATGAAGAAGTGTTCAATGAAGAATCAGTGATGGATATTTCAGTGTCAGATAATTTAGAACAAAATAATGAAGGTAGTTTTGGACATAGTGTTGATGAACAATATAGAAATATAACGGTGACTTCAGACTCTGATAGCGATAATAAAATAAATAATGCGATGGACAATGGGTTTCCAAGTTGCTTCCTATAAAAAAAGGGAAATTTGGTAAACACTACTAGTCTCATGAGGTCACAAGCAAATATGATTTCTAAATTGCCACGTACGTAGGAAGCCAAGTTTGAAATACATTAGATTTAGGCTGTCACCAACAAGTATGGTTGCCAAACTGCTACCTAACCCGGAAACCAAGTTTGGGTGAGGTTAGGCTGAGGCTGTCACCGGCAAGTATGGCTTCCAAACTGCAACCTAATCAGGAAGCCAAATTAGGCTGAGCCTCGCAACTGCATTACATCCCAAACTTGGATCTGGTTTGGATGCCTCATTTACTGCAAGTTTGGAATTCGGTATGCCTTACTTGCGCCAAATCACCGAATCACTGAAATTTCTAGTCGGGGCGCGCGTATCGCTCATCTCAATCGATTGATTTGTTCTAAAAATATATCGTATGACAAACTTTTATTTACTTAAATGCATCCACACACACGCTCACACACATACACACTACACTGGACCGATATCAATAACTTAATATTTTTGAAAATTATTGATTCTCAATGCAGGAAGTTAATAAATAAATTTTTATTGTTTTCTTTTTTTAAGTTTATCGGTAAATATATAGAAAGTATTAAGAAAATAAAAATAATGCCTAAAGTAATATATTTATTTAATGAAATACAAAATTAAAATCCTTCTAAGCTAAGCTATTGATATTTTGTACAAACACAGAGAACCAGATTAAACAAGGACTTCTATGCTGTAGCTGTTCTAAAAACAGGTGTTGTCTCCCACGATGAGTTTACAAAGGGTATATCAATAGAGCAATAGCCCTTGCATTGAATAATGAAAAAAACTAAAAGTAATAATCGATTTCAGTACTCATTTATACTTAGTTTCTATCACAAGAAACGCGTGTTTGAGCAAGATTTCCACTGCAGAGCCTTGTGCAAAAGTTTTAATTACTAACATCTTCGTCTACGCATGTGCTTTGCACAAGATCGTGTCATAAAAAACCTGGAAAACGGTTCACCCTAAAGGCCATCACTGCAACTTCCCGCTGATTCCATATCTAAGCTCTTAAAATTGAACTTATGACGTTTTTAAGCTCTTAGAGCTCGAAAATATAATTTATATGTTACTTCGAGCCATCTGAGCTCAAAGAGTTAGCTGTTTTAAGCTTTTGAGCTCTTCGAGCTCAAAAGTCTGATAGAAGTTTAATAAATCAGTATTTTTTGAATTTTCAATCTGCAATAACTTCTGAATGAAAGAACCGATTTTCACGCAGTTAACAGCATTCCACTCAGTTTTTTAAATTCTACAATATACTTTTAAACACAAACTGACTAAACAGAAAATCTAAAAAAAATTTGAAAAATGCACTTTTTCCTAATTTTATCGACAACGATAACTCACGAACCAATCAACTTCGACATAATAGTGAGCGAACTTCAATATTAGATAGGAATATTGTCTTAGTTTGGGCCTCAGAATTTTTCATCAATGAAAAATAAAAACTGTTTAAAAACTCGCTTGGCCCTACCCCTTAGCCCAAAGCGGATAAGCACTACAAATAGATGAATCTAATGATAAAACTAATTTTGATAATACAATTGTGTATTTAGCTAACAAAAAAAAAGATTTTTAGGCATTGCAATCATTCAAATAATGATCTTATTTTTATTTCATTAATTTTAAGCAAAATTAGCATTTTTCTATTGAAATTGATAATAGAATTTCAATCAACAATGTATTTCTGCTTTTTTCTTATATTTACGTATTACTTGATAATATTGTATGACAAAATAAATATAGAATTGGATCAGAGCAGCGCAAGTAGGTACCCACTTTGCCCTACCCGCTTTGCCCCAGTACACGTTTTTTTGCTAAACAATTGTAAAATCAAAAATATAAAGGGAACCGTCCGAACTTGTATCGTCCTTTAGAGTTAAATGGTACCAAAATAACATAGTTTCATCAATATTATCATAAGTGTAATAGCGTTCGAATCATCTGATGACACATTCCAATCGTAATTTTAACAAATTTAGCAATTTCTTTATTTTATATTTAGTTACTTTCTGTCAAAACTCGAACAGCCAATCAGAACTTTCAAATCCTCAGGAGTGTTTCCATGATCACTACAAATGTATACTTTGACATTCGCACTCAATGTCACAATAAAACAGAACCTACACGCTTTGGGCAAGGTACCCGCTTTAGGCTACCTTCCCCTATATAAATAAAATTAAATAATTGACAAAATCAATTTTTTAATTGTCAAGATTAAAAAATTACTGAAAATTTAATATAAAAAATTATTAATTATATCACTAATTAATTTTTGAAGATTATTAATTTTTATTTTTTTTAATTTACTAATTTTTATTGAAAAGAAAAATTTAATCATAATAAATTTTTCCTAGTCAAAAATTAAAATTCCTGAATATAATGAATATAATAAAAAAATATTAATAAAACATAAAAAGAAGAATTTGTTAAATAAAAAAAAAATAAAAAAAATGTGTAGCAAGATCTTGAAATACTTAAGCGACATGACAAGGTTGAGCATGAATGTGTTAACATGGTACCGAGTTGGATAAACACGAGGAAGGTGATTAAAGGAGAATTAATTCGAGGCATTCCGCATCTTGATGCCGTGTGATAACTTGTGGGCGAACTCTCAGTAGAGTAAACGGACAAGTGATGCTGTGCATCCCAACACACACACACACACACAAACAAACACACACACAAACAAACACACACACACACACGCGCGCATATACATACATACAGACATAGTGACACCCTCGCGGGAATAGTCAGGGAAGCTTCCTAGGACCTTAAAACGTCGAGATCTGATGAAAACTCGATTTTTGAAAAACGGGGTAAAACCAATAACTTCCCGATTTTAAAAAATTTTCAATTTTCTTAGCGGGAAGTTAAAAATTAGGAAAACGGTTGACCCTGAAGGCCATCCCTGCAACTTCCCGCTACTTTCGTAATGAAGCGCTCGAAATTGCACTTACAATGTTTTTGAGCTCTTTAAGCTCAAAAATCTAATTTTCGTGTAGTTTTGAGCTCTCCGAGCTCAAAAGTTTGATAGAAGTTTAATAAATCACTATTTTTTCAATTTTCAAACCGCAATCACTTTTAAATAAATGAACCGATTATCACGCGATTAGCGGCATTCGACGCCGTTTTTTAAATTCTATGATATACTCTCAAACACAAATTGATTAGACCGGAAATTCCGTTGTAATCCGAAAAAAACACATTTTGGTGATTTTTTTCGTCAACGATAACTAACGAACGAATCAACCGATTTTGACCGGCTTGGTGGCGATCGACGTGGTTTTTCGATGTTAAGAGCTGATTAGTTTTTGGAATTGATCGGTCAAGCCGTTCAAAAGTTATTGAATAAAAACCACATTTGAAAAAAAATTTTTTTGTAGTTTTTTTGAGATTTTGTAAAATCTGCTGGTCTGAATCGGTTCAAACCATATTTAAAATCTAAGTTCAGTCAATCCCTTTCGATTGGTGTCAACCGCGATAGAATCGGTCAAGCCGTTCAAAAGTTATAAGAGGTTTACATACACACACAAACACACACACACATACAGCCGCACGGACACCATCGCGGGAATAGTCACGGAAGCTTCCTTGGACCTCAAAACGTCGAGATCTCATGAAAACTCGATTTTTGAAAAACGGGGTAAAAACAATAACTTCCCGATTTTTGAAAATCTGAGATTTTTAGCGGGAAGTTAGAAAATTAGGAAGACGGTTGCCCCTGAAGGCCATCTCTGTAATATCCCGCGACTTTCGTAATTAAAGGCTCGAAATCGTACTTATTATGTCTTCGAGCTCAACAATCTAATTTTTGTGTAGTTTTGAGCTCTCCGAGCTCAAAAGTTTGGTAGAAGTTTGATAAATCACTATTTTTTTAATTTTCAAACCGCAATAACTTTTAAATGGATAAACCGATTTGCACGCGGTTAGCGGCATTCGACGCAGTTTTCCAATTCCGATCACATACTTTCAAACACGAATTAATTAGACCAGAAATTTCGGTGTAAAAAAAAAAACACTTTTAGTTGATTTTTTTCGTCAACGATAACTCACGAACGAATCAACCGATTTCGACCGGCTTGGTAGCGATCGACGCAATTTTTTGATGTTAAGAGCTGATTAGTTTTTAGAATTAATCGGTCAAGCCGTTTAAAAGTTATTAAACAAAAACCACATTTGAAAAAATTTTTTTTCGTAGTTTTTTTGAGATTTCTGAAAATCTACCGGTCCAAACTGTATTTAAAATCTAAGTTTAGTCAAACCCTTTCGATTAGCGTCAACCGCGATAGAATCGGTAAAGCCGTTCAAAAGTTATGAGAGGTTTACACACACACACACACACACACACACACACACACACACACACACACACACACACACACACACACACACACACACACACCATCGCGGGAAGGGTCAAGGAAGATTTCTAAGGCCTCAAAACGTCGAGATCTGTTGAAAATTCGATTTTTGCAAAATGGGGTAAAAACAATAACTTCCCGTTTTTTCGAAAATCTCCGTTTTTCTTAGCGGAAAGTTGAAAGAAAAAAACTATTCAACCTACTAGAAACGACTGCAAGTGAAAAATTTCATTAAACTATAACGTTAGATATATAATTTTTGGTCAAATTATAAAAGTGATATATGAAAATTAAAGCTCATTAAAAAAGCTTTCAGATGGAGTTGACATATTTTTTATAAATTTTTTTAATCAAAAGTTATATAAGACATAATAAGTAAAAGTTTGAATTTTCATTATTTTCACAACTATAAAATGCTATAACTCATGAACTGATTGATCGATTGAGCTTAAATTCGCACTTTCCTATCCATTTTGTCACGGGGCTCCTTTATTATCTGTTGTACGTCCTCTCTCTAGCCGCGGTGAGTCATCGACAGATCACAGGGTGCTGTGGTCTAGGATGCTCGCGCAGTTTGCATAAAATTATCATAAGTTCTGGGGCCTAGAGAGTAAGTGTTCCGAGAGTGGGGATAATTTCACACCGGGCGAAACTGAAGTTGTCGCACCGAAAAAGAAGACATTGTGAAGCCGGAGCCCGACAAAGCAGCCACGGAATTCTGCAATTATTGGTAATTATCTCTTTTCCTCTGGATTTTCTGTGGAACCTTCAGAGCGGTTATCTCAATATTAAAATTCGATATTTATTGCTAGGCATTTAGCCAGCCTAAATATCCATTGATAATTACTATAATAGTACTGTAATTACAGATTTAAGTTACAACGTCAAACCCCGAGCAGCAACGCAATTAACAAAATCCACATACTCGACGAGAGCAGAGGAGATTAATTGCAGAGTATAGACCCTGACAAGAGGCGAAAAGAACAGCTAAGGAAGTCGACAAGAATCGACAAAAATCTCAGGTACGAAAAATTTAACCTTCGTACAAAATTGCGTTGCTCTAGGAAACTCTAAGCACAGGCCAGGTTTCGTCTTCCAATCACACAACTGATTGATTAATTAATTAACTGAATTTAATTAAGTACCAAATGTATAAGTCGAAGTTAAGAATAGTCAAAATAAAATTTGAGCGAAATAGTAAAATTCAGAAAGTCGAAATAGTTTAAAATTAAAAATGAAAGAGGTTAAATTTATAGTTGGAATTACAATTTAAAATATCAAATAAATTTGAAGCAAAATTTATAAAATTAAAAACTTCAGTATCGTTAAAATTGAGCTAAATTACATAAATGGCCGAAAGAAAATGGCGTCAATTCAATTTTAGGGCAATTTAGAAATTAAATAAATTGACATAAAATATTATTCAAGTGAAGTTATAATTAATAAATAAAATCAACCTCTAAATTAATTCCAAAAGCTAAAATTGAACTCAATAATTAGAATTAATCTTTGAAATAATCTCCAAAATTTAAAGTAAAAATTATAGTTAAAATAAATCTTCGAAAAATTAAATTGTCAATCAGTAAATTGAAATTATAAAAATCACAAAAGTCAAAATTATCAGTAAATTAAAAATTGTTCAAAACTTCCATAAACAATTATGCAAAATTCCAGTTAATAAATATAGAGATAATTAACATAAAGTTTTGGCCTTGGAAGTTAATAACTGAGTCTCAAATCCTTACTGGAATTCAAAATGGACGTAAGCCGATTATTCAGGCAGTTTGAATTCGAGTAAAATTTAATTAATCAAAATTTTTGGTGCTATAAAAAGCTGCTATGATATTTTAATAAATTAAGCAACCAAAATTTCAATTTAATTATTTATCGAAGTCAACGCTTAGGAACCGGGAAATTTGATTCCCAGAAAGTCACGTTATAAAGAGTGTGAATTTTAAAGTCATTGTAAATTAGAGTCAAGTGTGTTATTTGGATAAAATTGTTTTATTGAGAATTGTGTGTGTGTACTCGACCTACTTGATGAGTGTTCACATTTCACCCAACGAAGGGATGAGTGTGTTTCACCAGAAGTTGGCAAATATAGAGGACACCATCAGCAAGCTCGACGGCGATGTCATCGTAGCTGGTGATTTCAACGCCAAATCGGCTGAATGGGGTGCTGACTTCTCTGACACCAGAGGAAACGAAGTAGCAGACTTTGCAGCAAGACTTGACCTCATAGTGATGAACACTGGAACTACTACAACCTCTAGAAGACCGGGGTACCAAGAATCTAACCTAGACATTTTGCTGGCAATTCCAAGGGTAGCCAACATAATAGAAGACTGGACTGTATCCGAAGAATACAGTGGCAGTGATCACCAGGTTATGACAGTCAGAGTTGGAATGGCATCTGCTCTAGCTCCACAACGAGTTCTTTAACAGCGGAAATGAAACGCTAAAAAACTTGATCCAGAGGTATTACTAACGTCACTTGCACGGAGCTGGTCCACCCTACAGAACAATCCAACTCCAGGTACCTGCAACGAGGCGGAAAAGGCATTGCTCAAAGTGATGGAGGAAATTACTGTTGCATATGACGCATCTATGTCGCCACTGAAAAATCGAAGTTTTCACAGGTCGGCGTACTGGTGGACAACAGACATAGCAGAACTTCGCAGAAAATGTCATGAGCTACGTCGCCATGCAATGAGAGCTGCGAAACGCTACCTGAACCAAGACATATTCGAACGAGTATAAGCAGGCCAAAAAGACGTTAAACAGAACCATCAAAGCAAGTAAAGCGAAGTTGTGGAAAGAGCTTGGAAAGGCTTCACCAGAAGCACCGAAGTCGCCTGCTTTAATCAACAGCATTGGAGCGGAGCTTTTCCCCAAACACCTGCCACGGGAGAAGAAACACCACGTTCAAAACAGCGAAGCAACACCCTTTACAATCGAGGAACTACAAGACGGGGCTAAGTCTTTCAAGACAGGACAGGCTCCTGGCCCTGATGGCATCCTAGTATCGGTCATCAAGACTGTAGCCCTGGAATACCCAGACATACTCCTGAACACCTACAATGCATGCTTGGCAACTGGCACGTTTTCTGCAGTCTGGAAGCAGCAGAGATTAGTTCTCTAAGACAAAGGTAAGGTCGTTTAGATCACTTTGCATGCTGGACATTGCTAGAAAACTGCTCGAGAAGCTCATACAAGGGAGACTTTGCAACGAAATCGACCGTGCTGGAGGCTTTGCCACCAACCAACATGGCTTTCGGAAAGGTCAATCGACAATCGGAGCGATTGAGAAAATTATAAAGACAGCAACACAAGCATGGTCTGGTAGCCTCAAAGCTCGTAAAGTATGTCTTCTCCTCACAATAGACGTTAAGAATGCCTTCAACGGCGCAAATTGGGAAGATATTCCAGACGCACTTGAGCACAAATTTGACGCGGAGCCAGAGAATCTGGCATTAGTCGACAGCTTCCTTAATGAATGAAAGCTCATAGCGGAAACTACGGAAGGCCTACACGAATACACCATAATAGCTGGCGTACCGCAAGGCTCAATAATGGGCCCCGAAGCCCTTGTAGCAATGAAAAAAAATTAGGAAAACGGTTCACCCTAAAGGCCATCCCTATAACTTCCCGCTAATTCCATACCTGAGCGCTTAAAATTGTCCTTATGACATTTTTAAGATTTTTGAGCTCAAAATATAATTTATGTGATATTTTGAGCTCACTGAATTCGGAGAGATAATATCTTAATGCATTTGAGCTCTCCCAGCTCAAAAGTCTGAAAGAAGTTTCGTAGAACACTATTTTTGGATTTTTCAAATCGCAATAACTTTTGAATGGATCAATCGATTTTCACGCGGTTGGTGGCATTCGACGCAGTTTTATCATCCTCATAAGTGATTTTGAGGTTTTAATTGATCAAATCGAAAACTTCAGAGTAATCCCGAAAAAACACTTTTTTCGGTTTTCTTTCGTTCACGATAACTCACGAACGAATCAACCGATTTTGACCGGATTGGCGACGAAAGGCGTGGTTTTTCAAGCTTAAGAGCGGATTAGTTTCTGAAGTTGATCGATAGAGCTGTTAGAAAGTTATCTCAAAAAAACCACATGAAACAATCGGGAATTTTACACTCCACAAGTATTACAAAATTTAAGTTATGAAATATTATATTTTTTATATTAGACTCTTTAAACATAAACATGACATTTACATATGTTTATTTTGTTTGTTCGATTGGTTAGACAGATGATTAATGTGGTCGATAGATTGTTCAAATTATTATTATTATTTATTATTCATGGGTTTTTGTAGTCTGACATAATCAAAATTAAATTATTTATTTTTAAAGTATTTTTGTCGTAATAAATGTTTCCGATGGTTATAAATTAAAGTTTTATGTAACTGTTTATAATAAATTGTTTATGAAAATAGATTTAACTGTATAAATTACTATTGTAGTTACAAAATAATTTGTTATGAACTCAGAACTGTTTTTACATGATTACATTAAGCAATATAAAATAATATGTTATACATTAAATCATTTAAAATTATATATATTATTTAAAGTTGTACAGAACAATATCAAATTACACGAAATAGAATTTTTAATGTAGGGTAATACTGTATATAATTTTCTATATTCACTAAAATAACATATTTTTGTATAATTATATAAATCCAGATAAAATTGTGTTAGATTATAATAAATTACACAATTTATACTAAATTATATTTAAGGATCTATAAAACATTCTATAAGGTCAGAATTAGTATAATTTTTAATAATCATTGAAATACATATTTTCATACACTGATAAAAAAAATGACTTGATGCAAGAAAAACTTTTTCTCCAAAATATTATTCTTGTTTTAAGTAATCAGACATAACATGCTCGCTTCGATCGCCTTCATTATTTCAAAAATCCTGCCACTATCTCAGTAGACCAATCAACAATCGAATAAAATAGTCACAAACGATATGACATCCGGCTATCAAGTTTTTAAAAAAAGGACTGGAATTTAATTTGCGCGCGCAAGTGCACGTCTGACATAGACTTTGCATATATTTTCATGCTTTGATATATTTAACCAATCACGTTATGAATAGTTTGCTTAACCAATCACATCACGAATAAATTGGTTTCACATACATTTCATCTCTATTTTAATATTAAGGACTAGAATGTAATTTGCGCGCGCAAGCACGCGTCTGACTATAGACTTTGTATATATTTTCATGCTTTGATATATTTGACCAATCACGTTACGAATAGTTTGCTTAACCAATCACATCACGAATAAATTGTTTTCACATACATTTCATCTCAATTTTATTATAGCACTAGAATTCAAATTTGCGCGCGCAAACGCGCGTCTTGACTATAGATTTTCATATATTTTTATGCTTATGATATATTGAACCAATCACATCACGAATAAATTGTTTTCACATACATTTCATCTCAATTTTATTATAGCACTAGAATTCAAATTTGCGCGCGCAAACGCGCGTCTTGACTATAGATTTTCATATATTTTTATGCTTATGATATATTGAACCAATCACATCACGAATAAATTGTTTTCACATACATTTCATCTCAATTTTA
>JZSA01002618.1:0-63290 GCA_000956155.1 Cotesia vestalis | reverse complement strand
GGGAAGTTGCAGGGACGGCCTTCAAGGTCAACCGTTTTCCTAATTTTTTTCAAATAAAAAATGTTGTGTGTTAAAGATCATTAACTTGTTTTTTTAGTAATTAAAAATAATTGTGTAAGATAATTTTAATGACTGGTTTTTTTGTAATAAAAAGAAAGCCATTTTATTTATTGACGCAATGAACTTCTATTTTTGAAACTTAAAAACTACCAAGTGATAGTGTAGATATACATTGATTGTCGGACAAACGGATAAATAATTCACCGCATTGACACCGGTAATCACTGCAGAAGGAATTTTTGGTGATGCATTGATGGTCATACCAGCATGCGCCATCCAAAATAGGTTGACACGTCCATAAGTTCACCATAAAACTGTTTTTACGGCAGATACATCTATTATCGAGAGTACATGTTGAATGCCAATGCTCGCCGCAATCCAGAGATTCGTTGCATGCGACCAGTGACAAAGCTGCAATAAATCATCAAATTTCGTTAATTTTGTGGATGTATTCATTAAAAAGTGGGATTTATAAATTTGTTGCATAGATAGTTGTAAACTTAGTAGAAGTGAAATTAAATTTTCCGAACTTGCATAATATTATTGAGGACAGTTTCATTGTAGTCTAGTGATAAAATGGATTCATACTAAGATTTAATAGAAATTTTTTGTAATTTTTACAGCTAGAACTTACTGAGTTTGCATTGACTGCCAGATACAGCCGTGTAGTTGGCCTTGCATTGACACTGATTACCAATGCACTCAGAAGCATAAATCTTACAATCACGATTATTTGTGCACTGGCCGCCTAAACTTGGAACGCATTGATATTTAGAGAGTCCAAAGTGATTGTCGATGCAAGTGCAGAATTTATCAGCCGAGCAATGACCATTTTCTATGTTATTGCAATCGGAATCATCCTTACAAGGATAGCCCAGTGAGACTGTCGGATAGTTTAATTTAAATATAAAGTTCAAATTAGCAGAAAAGGAATTGGCTTACTTGGTACGCATTTGTTGCTGGATGAAGAGTAATTTGGTTCACATTGACACTTATGATCAATGCAGTCAGAGTTAGGAATATCGCAGTAGGTTTTGTCAATGCAATAACTTCCTAAATATTTTGCTAGCAATGTTGTGTTCCGATCAACTGGAGCTAAAAGAGTCCGTCGATTGCAGAGCAACGTCAGATTTTCTAAAAAAACAATTTTAAGTCCTTCTAAATACAAGCATTTATTATCAGAAAATTTTTCCGTACCGTCAATGCAGCTAGTGCTGGTCAGAGGCACAAATCCAGCAGTGCATTTACACTTTTCGTCAATGCATTCGAAATTCGGCGCCGGGCAGTCGCTTTTGTCCCAACAAAAGCCGCCAAGTAACGATCCGCATCTCGTAGCATTTAACGGGAAGTATGTTGAACTGCAAACACATTTTTGCATCCTCGAACATTTTGCGTTATTTATAAGTCGACATTGGCTCTCCTCTGTGCAGTATTGCCCCAATTTAGCTGCACAGTAATAACAAATCAGTCTTGAATTAACATTTAAGCCTTAAAATTTGTTTCTTACTTGGCAAACATATTCTGCTTTTGAGTAACAAAGAGTCAGAGGTGCATTTGCACTCATTATCAATGCACTCGGAATTTCTAAGCCTGCATTGATCCGTCGCGGTGCAGTATGTATTATCGACTGACACACAGATATTATTTTTTAGTATGAAACCTATTCCACAATAACATTCACGTCTCGAGCATAGTGCATTGCCATTTGCATCACAATCAGCATCCATGTCGCATGAGATATTCATGAACACTGAAATTAACAATTTTACTTGTTAAAAGTGCTCTTTCATTGAAAACAATCGATAACTCTTACATAACATGCAATTATTATAGTAAAAAGCGTGCCCTTGCTTGCATTGACACTTATGGTCAATGCAGTCAGAGTTATCAGCTGCGCATTGTTCGTCTGCACAATGGTAGCCAATTTCTGGCAAGCATCCACCATTCTTAAACTGATAATTCGGAAGACATTTACACTTTCCGTCACACATTGAATTATTAACACGAATACTGCATTGGATATCATTTTCACAGACGGTAGTGTTGAAAGCTTTGAAAATTAATCAATTATTTTAGCAATCATTTTGTACAATTGAAATTATACTTACGTTGTTGACACTGCTGCGTATTGAATTGTGAAGCTCCATACCTGCATTGACACTTATAGTCAATGCACTGCAAATTTTTCAATGTACATTCACTGTCAATGATACAAAAACCACCCAAAGTAGGTGCACATAACCGATTTTTAAATCCAACTACATTGCTTGCATTTACTAAAATAATCAATACAGTTTCGTAATTATTGTCATTGTTATTGTTATCATATTCAAAGTTTGGTGGTAGAGATAAAATATTTACATGGAAGACACATTTTCATAGCATACGGAAAATAACCTCCTTTGCATTGACATAGGCCGTCAATGCAGTGAGAATTCGTCGGGTAACACTCTTTTTCTTGGCAAGATTCACCCAAGTTTGGCAGACATACTGTTGAGTTGACAGGAACGTAGTTTTCAATGCAAATACACTGGTTGTCCGCAGAACATCTCGTGTTTATTAGTTTTTTGCATTGTCTTTGTTTGTCACAATAATGGCCTAGTTGCTCTAATGAATTAATTAATGGATTAATTTAGGCAATGCAATTAATACAAAATTAATGTAGTCAATACAGCTAATGCAGTGAATGTAATTAATACAATCAATGCCGTCAGTGCAATCGATACAATCAGTGCTTTCAACACAATCAACTCAAACAATGCAGTCAATACAGATTTTATTTAATGATATTAATTCAGTCAATATAGAAAATAACTCCTGTGATGTCAATACCTTTTTCCACGCAATGGTAGATGCCATATGGACTTTGTGCTTTGCATTCCACGTCACGATCGCAGCAAGGTTGATGTCTCATAGCAAGACACTGTTGAAAAAAGTCGTTACTATTAATAAAAATATCTAATATAAAAAATTATTTTTTACTGTACCATTTCTCCATCTTTGCTGCACGATTCAAAGTCACCAAATGTTGAATCGATGAAAAAAAATATTACGCAAAAAAAAATTTTATACGAAGCTAACATTATTTTTAAGTCGTATTTATTTGGGCAACACTTTACTATTAAGTGTTCTAAAAATCTAACTTGTGCTAACAAAATTTTTTTATAATTGGATGAGTTTTTTATGACTTTCATAATTGTATGATTAAAAATATCATTAGAGGTCAAGATACTATGTAATTTTCCGATTATTGTCATTTTTAAAAATACAAGCTCATACTTTCGTTACTCTCTTCGAGACCTTTCATTTGAGTACCTACATGGTTTTTTAATATCTTTATTATCTTTAATATCTTTTTTTAGTAGATTTCATAGAAATCTAACTATTGCATTGGTCCTCATGACGGAACTTTTAAAAAATTTTACTATAATTCGACTATACTCGTCGAGCTGAGTCGGAAAATGTATATAGTTCAAAAGTTTATATATGTATGCATATGTATATTTATTTATTTATATATATATATATATATATCGGATATAACGCGGATTGTCACGACGATAGCGTCGCCAAATTACAACGGATCTCTACCAAACTCAACATACTTATTCTACAGATAAATACCAAAGTCAAGTTCGAAGATGAGCTTAATCGGTAAAGCAATTTAGAAATGCCAGCCCTATCAAAAATATCCACATGGGATTGTATGGGAATCCATACGAATCCACATAAGAAAGTATGGAATCCATAGGATTTAATGTAGGAATGTATAGATTCCCATGGGAATCCACATAGGAAAGTGTGGGTACATGGATTCCCATGTGGGAAATCCATATAGGAACGTGTGGATATGTGGATTCCTATATCGAATTCAAATAAGGAAAATGAATATACGTCATGTAAGAATGTGACTCAGGCCAGTGAGTAGCGTAGAAGACTGTCAACCATAGGGTACGGGTTCAAGTCCACCATACGCCAATAGCTTATTAATGAGATAAAAAGATAACATCCACTTTTCAGTGTTAATTTCAATAAATAGTTAATTAGCAGTTATTAATTTATTATTATTTTAAATTTTTCGAATAAAATTTTTTTCACCTTTTTGGTATGGGAATTGATGTGGGATTCTTACCCTGGATTCTTATGGGAAACCATATGGGAATCCATCCGAAAACGCCATGTGGAAATCCATGTGGGAATCCAAGCTGATTTCCCATATGGATTTTTTTGATAGGGAAATGACTACGAATCATCTAAACCTGTCGAAGAAGTTATTCAACTAATGTCTGAAAGTTATTGCTTGCAGCGTAAGCATATAGACAAGGAAAAAGAGTTAGCTAAATTTGTTGTCAATTGGCCGTACTTCACGCATTATAAAATTATTATTGCTCACGCGGATCATCTTCTAGGAACAAATTGCTTAGAAACCTGGACAAAATCTTTAAATGAGTTGTACGTACCAATTGTATTATTTTTAAGAACAAAAGAAATAATTGCAGTTGAGAAATTCAAGAAGAAAAATAAAGGTAAAGACATTCCTGACGAATTGAGGCACATTTTTAATGAACAGAAAAAAGCCAAGGAATATAGCATTACCTTGAAGAACAAGCGTCCATATAAAAATATACTGTTTCATTTTATCAACCAGTATATTGGCTCTCGAGAAAAACTCGAATTTCTTTATGTATTAATAAACGTAAGTTATTAATTTTATTACTCAGTTCTTGAGAAAAACTTTTTAATTAATTTGCATCGTTTCTTTTTTGTAGGAAGACACAGAAGACGATAAATTATTAGATTTGGTTGATGTCCCGAATCCAGTATTAATTATTAGAGGTTTGTAGTTATGATTAGTCATAAGAAATGTGGAATAAATTAGGTAATTAATTTATGTATGGCCTTTAGGAAATGATATTCATAACGATTCGTCAAATAAATATAATGTTGTTATCGAGAAAAGTATCATCATCGGATTCCCATGGGAATCCACATAGGAAAGTGTGGGTACATGAATTCCCATGTGGGAAATCCACATGGGAAGTATGGATTCCCATGGAAATCCACATAGGAAAGTGTGGGTACATGAATTCCCATGTGGGAAATCCACATGGGAAGTATGGATTCCCATGGAAATCCACATAGGAAAGTGTGGGTACATGGATTCCCATGTGAGAAATCCACATGGGAAGTATGGATTCCCATGGAAATCCACATAGGAAAGTGTGGGTACATGGATTCCCATGTGGGAAATCCATATAGGAACGTGTGGATATGTGGATTCCTATATCGAATTCAAATAAGGAAAATGAATATACGTCATGTAAGAATGTGACTCAGGCCAGTGAGTAGCGTAGAAGACTGTCAACCATAGGGTACGGGTTCAAGTCCACCATACGCCAATAGCTTATTAATGAGATAAAAAGATAACATCCACTTTTCAGTGTTAATTTCAATAAATAGTTAATTAGCAGTTATTAATTTATTATTATTTTAAATTTTTCGAATAAAATTTTTTTCACCTTTTTGGTATGGGAATTGATGTGAGATTCTTACCCTGGATTCTTATGGGGAATCATGTGGGAATCCATGTAGGATCCCACCCTGGATTCTTATGGGAAAACATATGAGAATCCATCCGAAAACGCCATGTGGAAATCCATGTGGGAATTCAGGCTGATTTCCCATATGGATTTTTTTGATAGGGTGTTTTCGTTGGGATCGATACATCTGACGACAGAATTTGAAGAAAAGAAGTTCTGCACTAAAGCGTATTGTCAATGTCACTAATAAACTTATCTTGACGTTTTTTTTAAGTTTAATTTATTTTCACATCAGCTTCCATCATAAAATATAAAATATCCTTTTAACAAAATAATTATAATAATAAAATCTGCATTGACGCTCAAAATCAATGCAGTGATGCTCTATAAAAACAATAATAAATTGTATTCCACGAATCATATTTTCACACACAAGTTTTTAGCCGCAACTACGTAACCAGGGTTACATTGACAACTATAGTCAATGCAAGCCGAATTTTCAGCAATGCATTGATCGTTCTTCCAGCAAATTCCGCCAAGGAGTGGCAAGCACATCGCTCTACTCAATGAAATATTATCATCAGCTTTGCAGACACATTTATTGTTCAAACATTCGAAGTGTGTAATGTCGGCGCATTCTGAGACATGCTGGCAAGAAAATATCAAAGAGGCTGAAATGTATCAAATTATCAGTTAGATTCTAATTTCAATTGTTCCGAAACTTACTTGTCAAGCATTGACTACTTGAAATAGCCGATGAATCCTCACTGCATTGACATTGGCCGTCAGTGCACTCAAGATTGTCAAAAAAGCACTCGGATTTGTTCGAACAGCGTCCGCCGATGATTGGTGAGCACAAAAAATCGCCTTTTCCAAAGTATTTGTCCTTGCATTGACACACATTGTCTGCGCACTTGGCGTTTTTAATGAAATCGCAATCTTCATCGTATTTGCACGCTGCTCCAAGTGATTCTGCACTCAAAATCAATGCAGTCAAATTTTGGTTCAATTATAATAACAAAAAAGTTTCTTACTTGGCTTGCAGCTATTTCGACCGATTTTTTCGTAATTGTGACTACATTGACAGATATAATCAATGCAAGACGAGTTTCCAGCGATGCAATTTTTGTTTGAAGAACAAAATCCGCCCAAAAGTGCTATGCATTTGCCGTCAACTTCGAGACTATCTTGGTTGCATTGACACCGATTATCGATACAAATTGTATTTAACAAATCCTGACAGTCAAAATTGTCTCTGCAGGCTTCATTGATGCCAACTGAAACAATTGCATCGTTAATTGGCTCTTCAGTTAATACTTGAGCTACATTCAAAATATTTACTCGATATGCATTCGGAGTCAGAAAAAGAGGCGTATCTTGGCTTGCATTGACATTCATAGTCAATGCACAGCGAATGAAGAGCTGCGCAGGAACTATGCCCCGAACAAGCTCCGCCCAGGACTGAAAGACATCGATTAGGACCACGTTGAATGTAATTCGATCGACAGGAACATGTTTTTTCGGTGGAACATTCCGCGAACGGAATTCCGTCGCAATCTGCATTGACGGAACACGATTGGTTCAAATTAGCTGGAATAAATTTTTTGTAAATATTTTATCAATTTTATTGTTTATATAGTCAGAGGATCTTACTTGCGAGACAGCGATCGTCAGATTTTAAGAAATTCGGACTGCATTGACACTTGTAATCAATGCAGACAGAATTTGCAGCTGCGCAGGGTTCTTTAGAGCAAAATACATCTAATTTTGGGGCACAGTATGTCGAGTTTAATTGAATGTAGTTCGAACTGCATTCACACGTATTGTCAATGCATTCGGCGTTGTGGAATTTAAAACAATCGGAAGCATAGATGCATTGCGATCCCAATTGTTCTGGAAAACAGTTGAATATTATTATTATTATTATTATTATTTTGTTATTAAATGCTCAGGGGGGTTGTCCCCGGAGTCCGACTTTCCGAGGGCCCAGCCTAGAAATAGAAATAGAAATAGAAATAGGAAAGAGAATACAAGTACAGGAAGGAAGGCTTGCTCAAAGTAATCTCCATGTGCTTGCTAGAGTCTGTCTATAGTCAGTATATGTAAGTAATCTTGAGGAAACTCACGTACGAATAGTGCCAAGGACCTCCAGTGATTCAAGTTGCGCAATATCGCGAGCGGCAATTCACTTAGTAGGTATATATTTACTTACAATTTACAATGTATGTGAATATATGTGTACTTTATATATTGCACTTTTAAAATGAAATTTGGCGCTTGAATTTTAATTAATTATTTTTTTTTTTAATTATAGAAAAAAAATATTTGGTAATTTTTTTTTTTTAATTTAAAAATTTTTTTAAAAATTTTTAAATTTAAAATTAATATTAGGTAATTTTTATTTTTAAAAATACATTAAAAAATTAATAATTAGAAAAAAAAGTCAATTATCACAATTTTAAAAAATTTATAAATTTTTTAGAAAATTGTGATATTTAATTTTTTTTTTTTTTTTTAATGTATTATTGTAATTTTTTTTTTTTAATTTTAAAACAGCGTTAAATTTAGTGTTAAGGAGGTTCGAGAATAAGTAAAAAATCATCAATTATTAAATTGTTCAAATTATTTTAAATTTTGACGCATATTGGGAATACTGAAAGTAGAAAAAAATTTAAACATTATTTTGACTCATAAACTACGCTCGAATCTCCCGAGTTGAAATTTAAGTCGTAGATTCAACGTTTTAAACGTTCAAATCGTAAATTCGACGTATTGAACTTTGAAAACGTAAGTTCAACGTATTGGATGTTGAAATTGTAATTTGAACGTATTGAACGTAAAAAATATAGATTCAATTGTTTTAAAAAAAAATATATGGTCCATAGTAAAAATTAAAAGTTACAAAAAAAATGTCATATACCAATACGTAAAAAATAACCTATGGGCTAAATTTAGCTAAAAGCTTTTCCTAAAGATTTGATTGAGTTAATTTTTAGCTACTTGCTTATTTAATCAACTAATAAAATCACAGATGATTGGAATTAAGGAAGTTATTAAATTGAGATTGATTTTTGAGAGTCAAAGTCTCATCCAATCTCGATATTTTGAGATCGTTGAAAACTTATTGGAAACCATTCTACAAATAAATAATTCGGACTAAGTATTTTCATTGAACAGATGGTAGAATTTCAACCGAAAAACTGAAATTCTCCCTAACAGAATTATAAAAATAATTTTTATCGTACTTCCATTTGAAAGCATGTGGTTATTTGAATAGTTTTGATATTACTTATTTTCACTCTTTATTGGTTTGATTTACGCACACAATACGTTGAATACGTTCAACTAACGTTTTTAACGTTCAATACGTTGAATCTACGACTTAAATTTCGACTCGGGCTTCTTAATTGATATTTTAATTGGTCAATACAATTGATTGGACGACAAATTAAAGAATCTTCTTTACGCTAATTCTGGCCAAATTTTGAGCAAATTTGGAGATTTGTATGGATTCCGTACCTTGTTCCATGCAGATGTACAGTCCAGGCGTTTCACTCGCTTGGCATGGAATTGCTTCATCACAGCACGGCATTGCGTCCTCCGGATTACACTGTCAAATCAGTGAAGGAGAATCGATGTCAATAAGTCAATGTAAAATGTAACGTGGCTGGTCTTAGCTGTTCGCGTAATATACTGCTTAATGAAAATGAAATTTGTAAATTATTTAAAATAAATAATTAAGCAAAAATTAAATGCGAAAAATTAACTAAATGAATTTAACGCGAACTGGGCTAAAAAGACACGCTCGTTACTCCCAGAGTATAACCGACAACAACCCGAAAGTTATAAACAATCGGTGCTGCATCAGAAGCCTGTAGTTCTCGAATATAATCGTGCAAAAAAAAATTCTGATTCAAAATGAATTTAAGATTAAAATTCATATTTTGATACAAATATGAATTAGTTTTGAGATCAATCCAAATTTGAAATTGATTTGTAAATAGAAATTAGCACGCATGTAGAAATTTTGATTCTGCTTTAGAATTTTAATAAAGACTTAAGAATATTTTATAGATGAAATTTATCCTAAATATTTTCAAGTCTTTATTAATAATCTATAAGTCGCATAGCGACGACCGGAACATCTTTAGTTACAATAGCAATTAATTAACTAGTAATTAAAATCGCGAACATTTTTATCGACATTTACAGTACTTAGGTGATTTATTTGTTTGATCAGAACGAGGCAAACGGCCACGTTACAAAAGCTAATTGTTTGTACTGACCGATTTTCCTGTAGCCTGGCATGCATCGTCGTCGTTACTGTGGTACGCTGCATTGACACTCAAAATCAATGTAGGTAATATTGTGAAGAATAACATTTTTATTGACGTTTGTCGCTCCGTTTTATAATTTTTGGAATATATAGTGGTAAATTAGAAATAAAAAAATGTATAATTACTTAAAATAAAGTTTTATGGATTGAATTTCCTGATAGGAAATAGATTTTATGTGAATGGGTGATTAAAGATAATTTTTTTAAACATAATTTTATTATTGTAGATTCAATACAAATTTATAGTTCAAAAATAAATTTAATGTATCCTCTAAATTTAAAATTTCAAAAATTTAAAACAAAAAAAATTATTTTCGCGATTATTTCTAAGAACTAAATTTTTGCTGCATTGACATCAAATATTAATGCAAATTCAATCATGGATTTAAACTTAGAAAAATATAAAAGAAATTATTCATTTTAACAATTATATTTCTAAAACACACGAATTATTAGCAACTGCAACAAAAAATGGTCTGCATTGACACAGAAAATCAATGCAGACAGAATTGTAAGCTCTGCATTGATCATCCCGCCAACAATAACCGCCAAGTAAGGGCAAGCATGAAGTTCCGTCTGCAATATTGTTTTCTCTGCACACGCATTTATTCCTGTCAGAACATTTGGCGTGCCAGATGTCGCTGCACTCTGTACTGACACTACATCCGAACAACGTCTCAGCTGTCAAAAAATTTCATCACAAGGTCATGAACCTCAAGATTTCTTCAGTACAGTATAAACTTACCTGGAGCACATTGCGTCATCGACACAGACTCGAATCCAGTATCGCATTGACATTTATTATCAATGCAGATCAGATTGTCCGAAAAACACTGGTCGTCTTCGGAGCAATAACCGCCTACAGCAGGTGCACAATCTTTTCCTTTTACTGCATAATAATTTTCATTACAAACGCAAATTCCGCTGGAACACATTGCATTCTTCATTGATATGCAATCTGCATCGTCGACACAACTTCCCCCCAAGAGCGCTAAAAAATAAAATTGAGAGTCTAAATTGAGAGTGAATTGCCTTAAAGAACGTCCTACTTACAAAGCATGCAATGAAAGTTGGACATGGCAGTGTAATTATGTTTGCATTGACACTCGTTATCAATGCAAACCGAGTTATGTATCCCACAATCGTCATTTTTCGTAC
Source organism: Cotesia vestalis (assembly GCA_000956155.1). Lineage (NCBI taxonomy): Eukaryota > Metazoa > Arthropoda > Insecta > Hymenoptera > Braconidae > Cotesia > Cotesia vestalis. The sequence continues at coordinate 52,196 of JZSA01002618.1, read as the reverse complement.
AATGACCGCCTAGAAACGGCTTACAGGACGTTTTGTCTATCGCAATGTAATTCGCTTTGCATTGACAATCATTCTTCGCACAGAAGGCGTTACTTATCTCATTACAGTCATTGTCAATGCGGCAGAACTTACGATCAGACTCTGGAACAAAAAAAAACATTCATCCCCGCTGCATTAACGTGTTCAACAAAAAATTTACCAAAAATACAGTAAGTATTAGCCAGAGGAGTAAAATCTCTATTGCATTGACACTTATTGTCAATGCACACTGCATTTTTTACCACGCAGGGCTCGTCTGTGGTACAAAATCCGCCCAGTATTGGCCCACACAATGTTTTGTTTACTTCAAGGTAGTTTTGTTTGCATGCACATACATTTTCAGAACACTGCGCATGCTTTACGGCGTCGCAATCTATGTTGTATTGACAATGCATACCCAAACGTGCTGTGAAATCATGATTGAATTAAATTACTTTAAATCGTTATTTATATCATTACTTACTCGCTTGACAGTGATTGCCATGCTGTGAGATGTAGCCAAGGCTGCATTGACACTCATTATCAATACAGGTCGTGTTTAAGGTCGCACATTCCTTTTGACAACTTTGGCCCAAAAGTGGCACACACTTCTGGTTATCTACTGTCACATATCCGTCTTTGCATTTACACTTACCGTACCGTGAACACGTGGCATGTTCTGCTGCGCTGCATTGTCTGTCATTGTTACATGAGAGGTTTGTGTAAACTAAACATTGACAGTGGATTATTATTATGATTAATTAATGCAACATTTAAATATTAACTTACTCAGAAGACATTTTTTGTTTGACTGCGGCCGAAAACTAGGCAAACATTGACACTCATTATCAACACAGTGGGTATTGAACATAAAACAGTCAAAGTCGTAGTCACAGTGGCCATTCAATAAACTCATACATCTTTCATTGTTTTTTGTTGCCACGGAATTCGACTTGCATTGACACTTATTGTCGATACACTCTGAATATTTTATCCTTTCGCAATCGCTATTTAGCTGGCACGACTGACCCAGGAAATTAGCCAAGCATTGATTATTTAATTTCCGGCTGTAATTATCCTTGCATTGACAATCATAATAAATGCAGAAAGAATTTGCTGGCGCACATCTGTCATTTTTCAAACATAATTCACCTAAAAGCGGCGCACAGCTGACATTACTCAACTGGATATAATTCTTTCTGCATTGACATTTTTTTTGTTTGGAACATTCTGCGTGACTTATTGACTTACAATCTTTGTCAATATGGCAGGAAGCTCCTAAGATATCTGGAATAGATATTTATGTCATAAGGCCGTGAAGTAGCGGTTTTCTGCCAGCGACGATATTTCGATATGAGCTTAAGGTTTGTGGCGTAGTCCGAGGCGTAGTCGAGGACGAAAATTTCGCTCGTTTTCGAACATTCGCGTCGCAATCATTAAAGCGAATATCGAAAAAAAGTCGTTGTCAAAATCTCCACTAAACGGCCGAATGGCATACAATATTTTTTGTTACTATCGCTCCATAAGTTTAACTTTTGAGGGATAGGAGGCAAACAATGACATATTTAAATTTTGTGAAGTTTCATTCGGGCAACAAAACTTAATTTTATATTAATTATCTTTTTATTAATATTTATATATGGCGTGGTTGTTATTCTATTAACATTAAGTCCGCTTCATCATAAACTGCCAGCAGAGAAATAATTAGCGCCATTCAATAGTAACTGTATAAAATTTACTCAAAATCATTGATCGGTACACTAGAATGTGACTTTTTTTTTACAATCTCTCTCAATTTCGTCTGGGTGTACTCGAAAAGTTCGTAAAAAGAATTAGGAAAACGGTTCACCCTAAAGGCCATCCCTGCAACTTCCCGCTAATTCCATACCTGAGCGCTTAAAATTGTACTTATGACATTTTTGAGATTTTTGAGCTCAAAATATAATTTTTGTGATATTTTGAGCTCACTGAGTTCGGAGAGATAATATTTTGATGCATTTGAGCTCTCCTAGCTTAAAAGTCTGATAGAAGTTTCATAGAACACTATTTTTGGATTTTTCAAATCGCAATAACTTTTGAATGGATCAACCGATTTTCACGCGGTTGGCGGCGTTCAACGCAGTTTTGTTATCCTCATAAGTGATTTTCAGGTTTTAATTGATCAAATCGAAAATTTCAGAGTAATCCCGAAAAAACACTTTTTTCGGTTTTCTTTTGTTCACGATAACTCACGAACGAATCAACCGATTTTGACCGCATTGGCGGCGTTCGACGCGGTTTTTTTTAAATTTTCAATTTTCTTAGCGGGAAGTTAAAAAGGAGGGGGTAAAACTTCACGGCTTAGGCCGTGAAAAAAAGACGGTATGGTAGTCTCTAAAAAGAGTCCCTTTACGGATGCCATCCAGCGCTCAAAAGTTGAACTTTTGGAGCGAGTATAACAAAAAAGTTTATATTGAGCTGGACCCCTTCTTCGATTAATTGGAAAATAAATATTACCTTGAATGCACTTAGAGTCGAGTTGTGAGTAACCAATGCTGCATTGACACCTATTATTAATGCAGACAGAATTTTTGGTTGCGCAGAGATTGTCGCTCCAACAATATTCACCGACTAATGGTCCGCAAGCGGTGTCATTGAGTTTTTCAAATTTAGGTCTGCAAGCACAAAGTTTTTGCTCGGAACACCATGTGTACATCATTTCAATGCAGTTTTGATTATCAAAGCAAGATTTTGTTTCAAACGCTACGAGAAAGTAATGACAATCATTTCAGAAAATTATTATTATTTAAATTGAACGATATGAACCTTTAATGCACTTTGTAATCCCCAGGGCAAGGTAAGTAGGATTGCATTGACACTTTTCATCAATGCAGCCGGAATTTGGCACCATACATTCCTCATCCGTCTTACAATTTCCTTCTAAATTAGCACCACATGCAAAACCATTCAGCCTTTGATAGTTATCTTTGCAGATGCATTTATTCTTCAAACACTTTGAATTGGTTATCTTGCTGCAGTCCTCGTCGCTTTTACAATGTCCGTTCAGCCGACCTGAAAAACGAGAGCGTTTACAAAAGTTCTACCCGTATGCACACACCAGACTTACTTTGAACGCATCTTTCGTTTTGAAAGACATAATAAGGTAAGCACTGACACTTTTTATCTATGCAGACGGAATTGGGTGTTCCACAAGGACTATCCATGGAACATTCAACGCCAAAAAGTGGTAAACATTTATTGTCGTAAGTAGGGCTGTAATTTGGCTTACAGACACAAGCTTTGTTACGACACTCCGTGTATCTCGTTCGACTGTTGCATTGACGATCATTTTTGCATCTCATATTCAGCGTATCTGAAAAAAAAGTTTGATATATTCAAACGTGCATGTCTTAAGTGCTCATGCATTTAATTTTTCGATAATTTTATGTCAAATGTGAGTAGAAAAAAAATAATTATCTGCCGTATAGTATAAGAATAAATTAAAAAGATAATTATAATAATGAGTTAAATGGAAATTAATTGTAAGAAGTGAATTTTATATTCAATTCAATTTTAATGCTTAAATTTTCCCGCTGACAGTATTTATTTTTATATGAATCCAATTCTTTTTTTGATAATGTTCTTTTCATATCATTTATGTGTATAATACACAGAAAAAAAAATTTCTTGAACCAAGAAAATTGTAAGGAAGACCGAAAATATTTCGGAGCAAGAAAAAATTTTCTTGGCTTAAAAAAATTTAAGTTCGTTCAAGAAATTTTAACTTCATTCAAGAAATTTTAAATCTTCCTTAAGATTTTCTTGATTTAAGAAAATTTACGCTTGACTCGAGACTTTCTTTCTTTCTGTGTATCATTGTTCGATACGATTTAATGTGAAAAACCTAAAAATCTTAATTTTTAGTACACCAAAGCTTCAATAAACTCAAAAATACCTGGTATGCATTCCGTTTTATTTCTTGCTTCAAATTTGAATCTGCATATACAGATATTGTTCGAGCAGCGGGAATTTTCAATCAAGCAGTCGCTGTTTGACCAACAAATCCCTCCGAGAATTGAAGTGCAAGATGTCGGACTGGCTTTAATCGTGTAAGACATGCATTGACATTCATTTTCAAAACACATCCCTAATTTTATCGACTGACAGACTTGATGATCTTGACAAGGCGCGCCAAGTGCTTTTGCAAAACACCGGTTCAATGCGGAAGAATAATTCCCTTCGCATTGACATACATTATCAATGCACTGGGCGTATTTCGACACGCAAGTGTCTTCTGCCGAGCATTTGAAGCCGAGCATAATGGCGCAGATTCTGTTATTAAGTGCCGCAGTGTTCGGCTTGCAAACACACTGTTTGTCTGCAGAACATATGGCGTATCTGGTTGGGCAGTCGTTGTCTACTTCGCAAAATTTTCCGAGGGTCTGAAAAAGAAGTGCAATATAGTAAAACCTGTATACACTGACCGTTTACGGTACTCTATAAGAGCCGTCTATAGGTGGTCATTGTACAGAAAATGCAAGGTGGGGAGGAATGATAAAGCCAAAAATATAAAAAAAGAAACAAAAAAAGTTTGAAAAATCTAAAATTGCATGTTTTATAATGCTCATCAATCCTTTCTTAAAAACATTCTTATACAAAATAAGAATTAATAGTAACTTTTCACAATGTGTCAAAACTGATAAATACTTACGGCATTGGCACTATGAACTGGTTGATGCGCAGAATTTTTGTCCATTTTTACGGTGGATATTGAAAATAGAGCTAAAGTAATTATGAACATCTTCTGCTTGATTGCCATATTGCTTAAAAATTGGCTGAAATTGGTAGAAAAATGATTCTTTGATTTGCTGCTAAGTAAATTGTATCGACCAATTGAAGAATCAGTTAAAACTAAATATAACTTTTTTTTTTTCAAAAAAAGGATGTTGTGTGCTAAAAATCATAAAAAACTTGTTTTTTTAGTCATTAAAAATAGCTGTGAAAGATAATTTTAATGACTGGTTTTTTGATAATAAAAAGAAACTTATTTTTGTTTATTGATGCAATGAACTTTTATTATTGAAACTTAAAAACTATCAAGTGATAGTGTAGATGTACATTGATTGTCGGACAAACGGGTAAAAAATTCACCGCATCGACACCGGAAATCTTTGCAGAAGGAATTTTTGGTGACGCACTGATGGTCATACCAGCATGCGCCGCCCAAAATAGGTTGACACGTCCATTTGTTTACCATGAAACTGTTTTCACGGCAGATACATGTTTTATTGACAGAACATATTGAATGCCAATGCTCGCCGCAATCCAGAGTGTCGTTGCATTTGACCAGTGACAAATCTGGAATAAATCATCAAATTTTGTTAATTTTCTGGATGTATTCACTAAAAACTAGGATTTATAAATTTGTTGCATAGATAGTTGTAAACTTAGTAGAAGTAAAATTAAAATTTCCGAACTTGCATAATATTATTGATTGTAGTCTAGGGATTCATACTGAAATTTAATAAAAAATTTTTGTAATTTTTACAGCTAGAACTTACTGAGTTTGCATTGACTGCCAGATACAGCCGTGTAGTTGGCCTTGCATTGACACTGATTATCAATGCACTAAGAAGCATAAATTGTACAATCACTGTTGTTAGTGCAATAGCCGCCCAAACTTGGAACGCATTGATATTTAGAGAATCCAAAGTGATTGACGATGCAAGTGCAGAATTTATCAGCCGAACATTTACCATTCGTTATGTACGTGCAATCGAAATCAGCCTCACAACGATGGCCCAGTGTAGCTGTCGGATAGTTTAATTTAAATATAAAGTTCAAATTATTAGAAAAGAAATTAGCTTACGTGGTATGCATTTATTGCTAGACGAAGCAAAACTTGCTTTGCATTGACACTTATGATCAATGCAGTCAGAGTTATGAATATTGCAGTAGGCTTTGTTAATGCAGTAACTTCCTAAGTGTATTGCTAGCAGTGTTCTGTTCCGTACAGTTGGAGCTGAAAGTGTCCGATGATTGCAAAGCAACGTCAGATTTTCTAAAAAAAGCAATTTTAAGTCCTTTAAAATACAAGCATTGATTATAAAAAAATTTTTCCTCACCGTCAATGCAGTTACTGCTGGTCAGAGGCACAAATCCAGCAGTGCATTTACACTTTTCGTCAATGCATTCGAAATTCGGCGCCGGGCAGTCGCTTTTGTCCCAACAAAAGCCGCCAAGTAACGATCCGCATCTCGTAGCATTTAACGGGAAGTATGTTGAACTGCAAACACATTTTTGCATCCTCGAACATTTTGCGTTCTTTATAAGTCGGCATTGGCTCTCCTCTGTGCAGTATTGCCCCAATTTAGCTGCACAGTAATAACAAATCAGTCTTGAATTAACATTTAAGCCTTAAAATTTGTTTCTTACTTGGCAAACATATTCTGCTTTTGAGTAACAAAGAGTCAGAGGTGCATTTGCACTCATTATCAATGCACTCGGAATTTCTAAGCCTGCATTGATCCGTCGCGGTGCAGTATGTATTATCGACTGACACACAGATATTATTTTTTAGTATGAAACCTATTCCACAATAACATTCACGTCTCGAGCATAGTGCATTGCCATTTGCATCACAATCAGCATCCATGTCGCATGAGATATTCATGAACACTGAAATTAACAATTTTACTTGTTAAAAGTGCTCTTTCATTGAAAACAATCGATAACTCTTACATAACATGCAATTATTATAGTAAAAAGCGTGCCCTTGCTTGCATTGACACTTATGGTCAATGCAGTCAGAGTTATCAGCTGCGCATTGTTCGTCTGCACAATGGTAGCCAATTTCTGGCAAGCATCCACCATTCTTAAACTGATAATTCGGAAGACATTTACACTTTCCGTCACACATTGAATTATTAACACGAATACTGCATTGGATATCATTTTCACAGACGGTAGTGTTGAAAGCTTTGAAAATTAATCAATTATTTTAGCAATCATTTTGTACAATTGAAATTATACTTACGTTGTTGACACTGGTCAATGCATTCGAAATTCGGCGCCGGGCAGTCGCTTTTGTCCCAACAAAAGCCGCCAAGTAACGATCCGCATCTCGTAGCATTTAACGGGAAGTATGTTGAACTGCAAACACATTTTTGCATCCTCGAACATTTTGCGTTCTTTATAAGTCGGCATTGGCTCTCCTCTGTGCAGTATTGCCCCAATTTAGCTGCACAGTAATAACAAATCAGCCTTGAATTAACATTTAAGCCTTAAAATTTGTTTCTTACTTGGCAAACATATTCTGCTTTTGAGTAACAAAGAGTCAGAGGTGCATTTGCACTCATTATCAATGCACTCGGAATTTCTAAGCCTGCATTGATCCGTCGCGGTGCAGTATGTATTATCGACTGACACACAGATATTATTTTTTAGTATGAAACCTATTCCACAATAACATTCACCTCTCGAGCATATTGCATTGCCCTTTTCATCACAATCAGAATTTATGTCGCATGAGATATTCATTAACACTGAAATTAACAATTTTACTTGTTAAAAGTGCTTTTTAATTGAAAAATATCGATAACTCTTACCTAACTTGCAATTATTATAGTAAAAATTATATCCTTGCTTGCATTGACACTTATGGTCAATGCAGTCAGAGTTATCAGCTGCGCATTGTTCGTCTGCACAATGGTAGCCAATTTCTGGCAAGCATCCACCATTCTTAAACTGATAATTCGGAAGACATTTACACGTTCCGTCACACATTGAATTTTTGACAAGATTACTGCATTGGATATCATTTTCACAGACGGTAGTGTTGAAAGCTTTGAAAATTAATCAATTATTTTAGCAATCATTTTGTACAATTGAAATTATACTTACGTTGTTGACACTGCTGCGTATTGAATTGTGAAGCTCCATACCTGCATTGACACTTATAGTCAATGCACTGCAAATTTACCAATGTACATTCACTGTCAATGGTACAAAAACCACCCAAAGTGGGTGCACATAACTGAGTTTCAAATCCAACTACATTGTTTGCATTTGCTAAAATAATCAATGCAGTTTCGTAATTATTGTCATTGTTATTGTTATCATATTCAAAGTTTGATGGTAGAGATAAAATATTTACATGGAAGACACATTTTCATTGCATACGGAAAATAACCTCCTCTGCATTGACATAGGCCGTCAATGCAGTGAGAATTCGTCGGGTAACACTCTTTTTCTTGGCAAGATTCACCCAAGTTTGGCAGACATACTGTTGAGTTGACAGGAACGTAGTTTTCAATGCAAATACACTGGTTGTCCGCAGAACATCTCGCGTTTATGAGTTTTTTGCAATCTTTTTGTGTGACACAATATCGGCCTAGTCGCTCTAAAGAAATAACTAATGGATTAATTTAGGCAATGCAATCAATACAAAATTAATGTAGTCAATACAGTTAATGCAGTTAATCCAATTAATACAATCAATGCCGTCAGTACAATTGATACAATTAATGCATTCAACACAATCAATGCAAACAATCTAGTCAATGCAATTGCAGTCAGTAAAACTGATGCGTCAATACAATTGATGCAGTCAATTCAGCCAATCCAAAAAAGACCATTCGGCAGCCGAAATGGAAGTAGATTCCATTTTATTGATAATGATGATAATAATTTCTTTTTAATCAAAAGAAATTACAATTTTCGAACCACAACGATAAGTTTTGGATGACGTTTGGTAAAACGAATGCAACAGCAAATTTCATATTTAGCATAGCGGAATAGGCCATAATTTCGAGACTATACATACAAAATGGGACTCAAATTGAAGCTTATTTAAAGAGCTTTCAGATGAAATTTACAGAAATTCGCTAAGTTATCCCATTCAAAAGTTATACGAGTAAGAAAGTGAAGAAATATCAATTTTTATGATTTTGAAAATTTTAAAATCCTGGCATTTCTAAATTACTTGACCGATTAAGCTTATCTTTGAACTTGACTTTGGTATTTATCTGTAAAATAAGTATGTTGAGTTTGGTAGAAATCCGTTGTAAATTGGCGACGCTATCGTCGTGACAAGCCGCGTTATATCCGATATATATATAAATATATACATACATATATAAACTTTTGAACTATATACGTTTTCCGACTCAGCTCGACGAGTATAGTCGAAATATAGTAAAATTTTTTAAAAGTTCCGTCATGAGGACCAATGCAATAGTTAGATTTCTATGAAATCTACTAAAAATTACTACAGTGCTGTCAATACCTTGTTCTACGCAATGGAAGATACCATATGGATCTTGTGCTTTACATTCCAAATCTGGGTCGCAGCAAGGTTTACGTTTCCAAATAAGACACTGTTGAAAAAACTCATTATAATTAATAGAAATATTTAATGTAAATAATTATTTTTTACTGTACTATGTCTCCATAACGGCGACACGATTCAAAGTCGCCGACCGATCCTGAATCGACAAATAAAAGTATTACGCCGAAAAAAATTTTATAAGAAACTACCATTATTTTTAAGTCGTATTTCTTTAGACAACACTTTACAAATAAGTCTTCCAAAAATCTAATGCGACCAAAATTTCCTTAATTAGCTGAGTTATTTATGACTTTCTAAAAACGATAAAAATTATTGTGAAAGATTTCATTTAAGCTTTAATTGATAATAATTTTTTTATTACTTTAAATTGAGATCTAATGATAAAATTAATGAAAATAAGTATTCTTTCTAATGATAAGAAGTTATTTTTATATAAGCTACTGTTCTTTTGAATGTGAACCAGTCGATAATATTTTTTGAAAAATTAAAAATTTTTCAAAAAAAATTTTTTTTTTTTTTCAATTTTCAAATTTGAAAAAAAATTGTTAAAAATCAAAAATAAAGTCTCTTCGGCGGGGAATCGAACCCCGGTCTCCCGCGTGACAGGCGGGGATACTGACCACTATACTACCGAAGATTACATGCATCGTGATAGCTAAGTTACTATATAAAGTGAAAAAAACATACCTAAATCGATATGCCATGTTACTAAAACTTAGTCAAAATTTGGATTTTTCACTCATTTTTTCCCTAAATTAGTTAATTAAGCTAATTATGTCATTAATCTAGGTAAAATATGATTTAAAATCCATATAAATGAATAATAGAAACCCGCTTTACCGTCTGAGGAGATAGTGTCGATATATAAGAATTTTACATTACCGACTTGTGGTAGAAAAATCGATACCCATTCATGGTAAGGTAAATCAAAATAAATTCCTATTTTATCAGAGGTGGTCGTCGAAAAAGAAGACCGCTACTGTATCGTTACTAGATAGAAGTAATTTCTTTCAAAAATAAAATAAAATAGCGCCTAATTCAATAATTAAACAATTAAGAAAGTTATTTCCGATGCACGAAAAGTTGTATTGCACTGAAAGGTTAGTTTTACTTCATCATAACTGAAAAAAAAAAAAAATGAATTTTCAAAGTGATGATAAAAGTAATTACGGTAATTTAGTTTTTACTGATTAATTACCCCGTCAGTTAATGGCAGTGTCAATGTAAAAATCGTAAATGAAAGTAAACTTTTATAATAATGTACGATGAGACATCGCTATCATTTCCGCTGTCAAACAAGACACTTCCATTAGTAATCTCAATTAGTTTCTATAAATACCCTCGAGAAGGATCGCGGGTATTAGTTTGTGGTTCTGATTCTTCAGAAGACGATGGTTAGGCTCAACTTATTGCTGCTAGTAAGTGCAAATTTTAAAAAATTCTAAAGTTATCCCTAAATTGCAGTTGTTCACATTTCCACAGTTAGAAATAAATTTTAAATTAAAATTGTAGTTTTTGAAAATACGAGATCTAGAAAAATTATAAGAATCTTTTGAAGGAAATTTAATCCTGATTAATATAAAAAAAAGTCTTTATCAGGTTTATCTTTTTTCTTATCATTGAGCCGCAATTTCAAGTTAAATTATAATTCTAAGCTTGATAACGAGATTACGGGATTCGGAAAATTTCAAATTTAAGTTCCGGGTCTAATAATAGAGACACGAAAAGATAAAAGGAAAATTTTTTTGTAGAATATTTAACTTTTTTAAATTAAGCTAATTGTTAATTTTTCCGTATATATCTCTTGTTTTAGTCAAAAATGATATCGACCTTTTCATAGCAACAATCATTGTGGTAACGATTTTATTTAGAAATTATGAGTTAAATATCAAAAAGGCCATTTGGCAGCCGAAATAGAAGTAGATTTTATAGTGAATCTAGCAACTACTGAAATAATAATTTCAAAAACTAATGTAAGAGTAAAATTTCATCAAATAGGGAAAGAGAGTAATTTTTGGCCTAGACTGATGGTGAGGCATGCAAATTAAAGTTTATTCAATAAGCTTTCAGATGCAATTTACTGAAATTTTACAGGTTATCGCATTCATTAGTTATTTCGCAAAGAAACAGTGAAAGTGCAAATTTTTAAAGATTTTGAAGAATTCAAATTTCTGTCATTTCTAAACTATTTAATTCAAAAAAAAATATGAATATGCAAATTAAAGCTTACTTTATAAGTTTCAGATAAAATCCACGGAAATTTGATAGGATATCGCGTTCAATTGTTATTGCACAGAAATACGGTAAAAGTGAAAATTTTGACGATTCAAAAATATTGCATGCCTTAAGAAATATTGCATGCCTTAAGAAATTATAAAAAATTAAAATACCCCGATTTCCTCAGATTAAATCGCCTTTTAAATTGTTTATACATAAAGAAATTATATAAAACACGCTTTGTTGCTAAGAGAAATGATTACTGAACAGTTTAAATATTTTTTTATAATTATTTATAGCCATCAAATAATAAAAAAATACAAAAAAACCTGATTTCACGGTATATGGTGTCATTTTTTCAAGTTCGCATGGAGGGATAAGCCTTATAACTCTTGAGGAATTTCATTTTTTCACTCAATCTTTTTTTTAAACTGTTCATTAGAGTTTTTCGGATAACTGTGGGGAAAAATCGAAGCGCAAAATTTTTTTACATAATTAAAATTAATTTATTTCGGCTGGCAGTTTGATCCATTTTTTATGTTTTGGTCAGCCATATTAATTTTTTTTCTGAAATATAGGCTGAGTATATAACTGTACTATAGCCGAGACTATATAGTAGTGTTTAACATATTTATGTATATTATGAGCGCTTAAGGCATGCTCATTTGGATTTTCCAAACTCTATTTTTGAATTGCTGTAATTGCTAAACTAATTGACAGATTTGGCTTATCTTAGAACTCGTTCAAAAAATGAGTATATTACGTTTCATTGAAATCTGTTCAGAATTAAGAAAGTTATAGAAGACAGAGCCGGTAATGTTGTATATATATAAATACATACATGTATAAACTTTTGAACCATATGTATTTTCTGAATCCACTTGACGAAATTTTTTCAAAATTTCCGTCATGAGGACCAATGCAATCGTTAGATTTCTATGAAATATACTAAAAACTCGTAAGAATTTTTTTTCGTATCAAATTTAAATTTCCTATAAAAAGGTTCTTTCAACTTAGTAGTATTTGTTGGAGTTATCGGCTCATGCGTGTTATCCTACCTACCCCAAATGTCTTATCATTATTACTAGCATAAGAATCTGTTGTACTAATCAGTGTGTTATAATAAACCGTCAGGTTTATTCTGTTATAATGAACGCGTATTCCACTAGATATCACAACAGGTTATGGGCCCAGGAACCTGGTTTGGGTAATGAGGTAGACAAGTAAAAGTAAGGTTTCAAGTTAACATAAGGGTTTCAGTTAACTTAAAAAAGTAAAGTAAAGTGAAGCACGCTAAAGTGCATAAAGTAAAGGTCAAGTAAAGTAAAGTTAAGGTATTATAATTGAGAGCTCAGGCATATAAATTATCTTGCATACATGGTTCCAACAGTATTTTTAAAATAAACGATAATTTAAACTTAAGGTCACGGTGTCGTCACTGATCTACACATCAGCCTTGGCTGTCATCAATCTCAATCCAGGGAAAATAGCAATGCCATCTAGATTTTACCTTCCCAATCCACCCTGCAGTGTAATACCTTTGTCTTACAGTAAGTACGAAAAATAAAACTTAACGAATTTAAGACATATTTGATGTTAACAGTTATTATAAACCTTGAAGGTATCTTTCCTGATAAAAACACGAGGCCAGTTTACGAGGTCATAGACGGGAACGACGAACATCCGAGGCCCATCCATCAACGAGTGCCGATCCGGCATATCGACGATATAAATCCCGAAAAATTTACGAGGAATCCACGAGTCCAGCTCGGAGAGTCTGATTGGAGAATCCGAAAAATCAACAAAAACTATCCTCTGGCCGTGAGCCCTCTGCTGTCTCAATACGGCAGCGGATACCCGGCTATCAATAGCGCGAACGTCAACGTAGACACGCCGCGTGTTTACTCGTACATCACGGTAAACAACATCCACAATAACCGGCCATTCGGTCAATATAAGTGGACACACGGTTTTGATTCAGATCCTTCTGGAAATGATTCGCGATGACAATAAATGTTCGTTGCTTTTTATGGTTTGTTTTTTTTTTTGTTTTTCCGACAACCTCTATTTAGTTTATAATTGTTGGAGTACATAATTTGGGTGTGACCAAAAATAGTGTTTGGTCAAAAATTTGTGGATGTTGACAATGTCTGAATTTTAACAATTTGAAATTGCAGGGAACTACTGATGGTTAGATATTTAGGGATTATCATTAAAATGGCTATAACTTTAGGACTGATTGATATTGAGCGCTCAAATTTTTAGCATAAGATTTTTTTGAGGCGTAGAAGGTACCTACGAAATTTCAAAATAATCGGTAGAGGATCTCAAAAAAATTTGTATTTTGGTTAAAACCATAAAAAAAGCTATTTTGCAAATTAAAGTTACTGTAACTTTGGAAATAATCAATATCTAGCGCTCAAAGTTTCAGTAAACGTTTCTTTTTATAAGTAGAAGACCCTTGAAATTTAAAAACGATCGGTAGAGATCGCCAAAAAAATTTTTTTTTGTTCAAAATCATGAAAAAGCTTATTTTTAAAACTAAAATGACTATAACTTTGAAACTATTTAATATTAAGAGCTCAAATTTCCAGTACATGTTTCTTTCTATGGATAGAAGATCTCCACAGAATTTGAAAATGATCGGTAGAGGGCGTCAAAAAAATTTTTTTTTCGTTTTAAATAATGAAAAAGCTTATTTTGCAAACTAAAAAGACTACAGCTTTGAAACTAATCAATATTAAGAGCTCAAATTTTCGGTAAAATTTTCTTTTCGTGTTTCGAAGGTTCATACAAAATTGCAAAATGATCAATAGAGGTCGTCAAAAAAATTTTTTTTTGCTTATTATCATAAAAAAAACCCTATTTTGTAAACTATAACTTTGGAACTAATCAATTTTTAGGATTCAACTTTCCAGTCAATGTTTATTTTTATAATTCGAATATCTTCTTAGAATTCGAAAGTAAATAGTAGAGGTCGCCAAAAATAATTTTTTCTTGTTTAAAATAAATAAACGTCATAAATAATCAACTTCAAAGGCTCAAATTTTTCGCAACCTCAACAACGTGTTGATTATTGTACAATCTTCTTAAGCCATAAAATCATGAAGAAATGTCAAGTAACATAATTTTATAACTTACCTTCATAGAAATCAATAGTCACACATCAAATTAATGTTTTAAAAAATTTTTTTCAATTAGTTAAATTTAGTTGACACCGAGACGCTTAAAGTGCAGAGTTACTTAACCACGACACTTGAGTTGTAAGTTGGCATTGTGGCGTCCAATTTTGTCTCGGTTTTTTGTCGCCGAAGAACAAAAGCCGTCTATTAAAAAAAAGGAATGGAAAATCTTTCCTGACATACTTGAGTAGTCTCATAAGACTTATACACGTAGACAATTACAAACATCGCAATTAGAGTCGAGTTTCTCTTGAATTTTAAAACGCTAATTATTCCTCTCTGTCTGCGCAGTTTTGCTGTTTTGTAGACAGTTTCAAATTATAATTAATGTATTTATTATTATCTTAAAATATGTCTATGTATTTATTTATCTATCTATCTCCTCGGTCTGTTTTATTTAGCCGTACGAACTTGAACCCTCAGTGAGTAGAGAGCCGTGAGATTAAACGACTCCCTGCTAGTTAGATTCGAGGACGGGGGATTAGCAGAGCCGTACTGAATCTGAAGGGGACAAGCCCATCATTGCAGCGATGAGAAACTTCCCATCACGAAAACTTAATCAAGACATTTCTCCTTTCTTTTGGGGTGTAAGAGTGTTGTGCTGTTTATAAACTTGGAAAAACGTAAGCTTTTAAACACAACATTTCGTCGAATTATTTGAGAGGATAGACGCTTTAGATTTTACGATCTTTTAACTTTACGAAGATAACAAACATGGAAAAGAAATTTTTTAGCCACCTCAACCGATTATCTTTAAATTTTGTAAAGTCATTCTATGAGTCAAAAATAACAGTTGTATAAACGTTGAGCTATTAATATTGATTAGGTAAGAAACTATAGTCATTTTAGTTATCTAAATACTATTTTTGAGTTAATAAGGAAAAAAATAATTTTTTTGGCATCCTCTGTTAATCGTTTTGAAATTTTATAAGAACCTTCAAAACATAATAAGAAAAATTTACTGAAAATTTGAGCCCTTAATATTGATTAGTTTCAAAGTTATAGTCATTGTAGTTTTAAAAATACAGTTTTTCATAATTTCAAGCAAAAAAAAAAATTTTTTTTGGACTTCTACCGATTGTTTTGAAATTTTTGGGAGACCTTTACGCCACAAAGATAAACATTTGCTGGATATTCGAGTCATTAATATTGATTAATTTTATAGTTATATTCATTTTAGTGTGTAAAATATACTTTTTCATGATTATATACGAAAAAAAAAATTTTTTGGCGACCTCTACCGATCATTTTGAAATTTTCTGGGGACTTTCTACCCATAAGAAGAAACATTTACTGAAAGTTTGAGCTCCCAATATTGATTGGTTCCAAAATTATAGTCATTTCATTTAGCAAAATAAACTTTACTACAATTTCAGTCAGTCAAAAATTTTTTTGAAATTCTGTAGGGACCTTCTCCTTATAAAAAAAATCATTTACTGAAAATTTGAGCCTCTGATATTGATTAGTTCCATAGCTATAGCAGTAATAATTTTCACAAATAATAAATTAGACAATTATATATCTCTACCACAATGTCTTGTCTTACTTAAAAAAACTCGCGTGACACTAATGATATACCACCGCAATTATTCAACAATTTACGACCGTTATTGAACCCCAAAAAAATAGGTTACTTTGTCCCATTGAAAGCATTAAACCACAGTGTACGTAATACTTAAATTCCTCTCTCATTTCAATCATTATAGTTACTTTGTTCCTTTTCCCTCGGTTTCTTTCATTCTTACCCGAAGTACGGATGAAATAGTGCGGCCATATGTGAAATTTGATCGGTGATATCCTCTTATGCTATATATCTGTCTTCTACCTAAGCTATATGCTGTATGTAGTAAAGTACCACGAGAATTGGAGTTTCCCGTCACATTCGAGTGTCCAGAAGTCATACATTGGACTTTTATCGACTTACCGAACACAAGGTACCACCAAAAAGTCATACGTATGAGTAAAAGACCTTATATATACATCTATAGAACAATGTTAAGCAAGAGTTGTTCGAATGTGATCTCGACAACCAACTGGTGTTCTTGGCAAGCTCGGCAGCAAATTCAAGTGAAAAAACTCCGGAAAAATAAAAAGACAGGTGTATTCTTATAGGCTCAGGCACAAGGCGAGAAAGAGACATGATAAGATTATAAGCGCTATGAAATGCTTACAGATTGTTAAAGGGAGCAACACGACACAACTCAAGTCCATTGGCAAACTGATGAGGTTATTCCGCTCTCTTTCTCGCATGGGAAACGACATTGTTGCGACAAAAAAAAACCAGCCTCAGGCTCTTTCCGCGATCGATCGCTCACAGATACAGCTCATACGTACCGTGTCATCGGGACAGCTTAGATTTTAAAAAATTTTTTTATTTGGGATAAGGCGGCTTAATTTGTTGTAAGAAAGCTAGTCTGATTGAAAGTTCTTAAAAAAATGGTAATTTAATTTTTTTAGCGACATCTGCCGATTGTTTTAAAATTTTGTAGAGACCTACGAAACATGAAAAAAAATTCCTGAAAATTTGAAAGCTCAATTTTGATGAGTTTCAAAGTTATAATCATTTTAGTTTAAAAAATGAGCTTTTTCATCATTTAAAAAAAAATGTTTTTTTGTTATACTCGCTCTGAAAGTTCAACTTTTGAGCGCTGGATGGCGTCCGTAAAGGGACTCTTTTCCAGAGACTCTACCATACTGTCTTTTTTTCACGGCCTAGGCGGTGAAGTTTTACCCCCTCCTTTTTTTACGAACTTTTCGAGTACACCCAGACGAAATTAAGAGAGATTGTAAAAAAAAAGTCACATTCTAGTGTATCGACCAATGATTGTGAGTAAATTTTAAACAGTTACTATTGAGTGCCGCTAATTATTTCTCTGCTGGCAGTTTATTATGAAGCGGACTTAATGTAAATAAAATAACAACCACGGCATAAATAAATATTAATAAAAAGATAATTAATATAAAATTAAGTTTTTTTGCCCTTGTGAAACTTCATAAAATTTAAATATGTCATTGTTTGCCTTCTATCCCTCAAAAGTTAAACTTATGGAGCGATAATAACAAAAAATATTGTATGTCATTCGGCCGTTTAGTGGCGATTTTGACAACGACTTTTTTCGATATTCGCTTTAATGTTTGTGACGCGAATGTTCGAAAACGAGCATAAATTTCCGTCCTCGACTACGCCTCGGACGTTAAAATTACCCCCATTTCGAACCTTCCCGCCACAAGCCTTAAGCTCATATCGAAATATCGTCGCTGTTAGAAAACTGCCACTTCACGGCCTTATGATATAAATATCTTTTTTATCATTAAAAAAAAAAAAAAGTATATTTTACATACTAGAATGACTAAAAAACTAATAATTATTATTATTATCATCATTATTAATTATTAGTGAGTTAAACGATCTAAAAATGTTTCTTTCTATGACCAGGAGGTCCACAAAATTCGCAGACCATCACCAGAGGTCGTCTTTCAAGAAAAAGTACGCCACTTTCTATCTTCTCCCCCTAAATTCAGATGCTATAAATAAGAGTGTAATCCTAACGCAAATATGTACTAACAGGCTCTCCTAACACGTGTCCGCGAGAAGAACTCGGCAGGAATAAAGGGGTGAGCTTGGACATCATGGGTCCACAAGGGCGAAAGAGGAAGAGGTGGTATCTAGCTGTTGGCATATCTAACTCTCGGCATATAGGCAAGAGGAAATGATTGCCGTGCAATTTCCTGGCGCCATAGTACCGCGTCACAGCTATTACGGCTTTGGCTCCTGGAAAATTGACGCGACAAACCCTGTCTCTTTCTATCCTGCGCTGTTTTTCCATCCCTTTCATCTAGCCCACATGGTTTTACATCGAGCTATAGCGATAGTTTCTCCGTCCCTTTCTCTCTCACAGGCTTTGGCATTCCGTATTCTCTGTGATGGGGTTATCCTTCCATTCAGCAAAGGACGCCGATAAAGGGAGTGAGTTAAAGGGATCTATCTCGGTTCAAGGGCCCGTGTAAATGTGTGCTCATGCTCAGATGACATATTGACATTGGATGAACAACCCCCATCGGACAGGACTCTGGTACAGATTTTGGCGTGAAATAATTATTAAAACTCCTGGCTTCAGCTGGTAGTTTACTTTTAATCGTTGGATGATTGGCGTCATTAAATATTTCGTTATGGCTTTATTAAACTTGTATAATAAACTCATTTTAGGTTTAATGCACACTTGCTTGACGGATTATTAATTCCGTGATTAATTAACTTCCCACTTCATTTTGTGTCATTACTTATTCAACGAGCTAACTTTACACTCAATATTCGGATTAACGGAGTTTCCTGCTTTCATTAAGCTTCTTATTTTTTCACCTACTGGTTTAACGCATTTTCAGCTACTTATTAATTACACTGGACTTGTTGTTTTGAGTATTATAACTTTTTTTTTGTTAGATCTCGTTGAGGATTTGATGGATTAAGGTGAAAATTTATCAGGACCTGGAATGTGGCAAACCATAAAAAGTTTTACTAGCCGGATCAAAATTGGTTGATCTATACAAAAGTTATTGTTGAAGCATAAAGTGATTAAATATTGTGAGAGTTAGTTAAAATTACTACTTTTAAATTAATCAAGATCAAAGGCTCAAATTTGCAGTAAATGATTCTTTTTTAAAAGTAGAGAGTATCTACAAAACTTCAAAATGATCGATAAAGATCACCAAATAGATATTTATGTCATAAGGCCGTGAAGTGGCGGTGTTCCGACAGCGACGATATTTCGATATGAGCTTAAGGTTTGTGGCGGGAAGGTTCGAAACGGGCGTAATTTTAACGTCCGAGGCGTAGGCGAGAACGGAAATTTACGCTCGTTTTCGAACATTTGCGTCACGATCATTAAAGCGAATATCGAAAAAAAGTCGTTGTCAAAATCGCCACTCAACAGCCGAATGACATACAATATTTTTTGTTATTATCGCTCCATAAGTTTAACTTTTGAGGAATAGAAGGCAAACACTGACATATTTAAATTTTATGAAGTTTCACAAGGACAAAAAAAATTAATTTCATATTAATTGTCTTTTTATTAATTTTTATTTATGGCGTGGTTGTTATTTTATTAACATTAAGTCCGCTTCATAATAAACTGCCAGCAGAGAAATAATTAGCGCCACTCAATAGTAACTGTTTAAAATTTACTCAAAATCATTGATCGGTACACTAGAATGTGACTTTTTTTTTTTTTTACAATCTCTCTTAATTTCGTCTGGGTGTACTCGAAAAGTTCGTAAAAAAAAGGAGGGGGTAAAACTTCACGGCCTAGGCCGTGAAAAAAAGACGGCATGGTAGTCTCTAGAGAAGAGTTCTTTACGGACACCATCCAGCGCTCAAAAGTCGAACTTTTGGAGCGATTATAACAAAAAATATACTTTTTTATGATTATATACAAAAAAAAAATTTTTTTGGTGATCTCTACCGACCATTTTGAAATTATGCAGGAACTTTCTATTCATGAAAAGAAAGATTTACTAAATGTTTGAACCCTTAATATTGATTGGTTCCAAAGTTATAGTCATTTTAGTTTGCAAAATACAGTTTTTCGTAATCTTAGGCAAAAAAAAATTTTTTTTGGACCTCTACCAATTGTTTTGAAATTTTTGAGGGATCTTTGAAATATAAAGAGAAACATTTACTGGAAGTTTGAGCTACTAATATTGATTAGATTTCTAGTTATATTCATTCTAGTGTGTAAAATATACTTTTTCATGATAATAAACGAAAAAAAAAATTTTTTGACGACTTCTACCGATCATTTTGAAATTTTCTGGGGACTTTCTACCCATGAGAAGAAACATTCACTAAGAGTATGAACCCTTCATATTAATTGGTTCCAAAGTTATAGTAATTTCAGTTTGAAAAATAGGATTTCTTATTATTTCAGTGTAAAATTTTTTTAGCGACCTCTATAGATTAGTTTGAAATTTTGTAAAGTGTTTTGGAAAATAAAAAGAAAGATTTGCTGAAAATCTGAGCTTTTAAAATTGATCAGTGAGAAAATTATAGTCATTTAAAAATTTTAATTTGACATTAACTATTAACCTAGAAACTTAATTAAAATATCACAGCCAGCAAAACTAATCGGATGTAATAAATAATATGAAATAAAACGATCTTTATAGTTAGGAATTTGTTAGATTGATGTAATTCATTTGAGATTGTAATGAGGGCGTTTTGACAAGAGCTACTTTAAGAAGCCCGTTGAGTGTGGGCAAGCACGGAACGAACAAGACGATTAAATATTTGTAATAATGAAACAGGACTGAGGAAGAAGAATAAGAAGACAGAGAAGACGAAGAAGATGTATTGTAATAAGGGACGGTAGATATCTTGTCTACTTGAATGTCATCGGCCTGAACGAGAAAATTGAATTAAGGCGAGGATCTAAGGCGGCTAAAAGCAGCCTTTGTCAAAGGAAATCTCATCACCAACTGGGAACGATAAGTACTTGATAAATGCCAATAATTACTTATAAAATATAATTGTTACTTTCACTTCATAATCGTGTAATATTTTTTTCGTTAGACGTTATAGGCAAGGTATTATGTTAACATTGTCACATGTCAAAATCTAAATAACTGACGAGGGTGCTAAACAGGGAATTATTTTCACAGCCGTTCGACGCCGGAAAATTTGATACCCTTCTACATTCAGGGAGACCCTCAATTTTGATCTATTTTTAGATAGTGGGAAAATACTTCATGACGTTTGGGATTAAAGTATTTTTCGTATAATGACTAAATCACAAATTTTTTCAATCATCAAAATTTAAATCACTGTAACTTTGAAATTAATTTATATTATGACCTCAAATGTTCAAAAAAATGTTTCTTTTTATGAGTAGAAAGTCCCTAAAATATTTCAAAACAATTGATAGAGATCGGTAAAAAAATTTTTATTGCTATTTTGCAAACTCAAATGACCATTACTTTGGAATTACTGGATATAAAGAGCTCAAATTTTCAACAAATGCTACATTTAAAATTCCGAAGGTCCCTACAAAATTTCAAAATGATCAATAGAGATCACCAAAAAAAAATTGTTCTCCCCAATTTTATAGATGTCTCACTCTACAATAAAAATCCCGACATTTATTCTGGAATAATAAATCCTCATAAGGTCACACCCAAGTTTTGTAACTCAAAATGCGTTGAAGGAAACCTGGCAGGGTGAATGAAGAGGAGGACAGCTGAAACGAGTTGTGGAATGAGATAAAAATAAACGTCTCGGCCCAAGTCATTAGGACTTTGTTCTTCTGGAAGGGGACATGGGGCCAGCTGCTCGGCACGCGCGATACGTGACGAGAATCCGCGTTTTCACTCTCAGAACATTGGATCTTCCAGAGCAGAGACCAGCTACAACACACATCGAGGTAGAAATACTTACAGTGACTACTGAAAACTACTTATGTACAAAGTACGATAATAAAATGGCGGTGCGAAAAGGAAACGGTTGGAAAGTTTGGTGAGAAACATCTTCGGGGTGAGCACCATAAGGTGATCGTGAGTAGGATTGATCACATGAATCATAAGTAGTTAGAATTCTCTATTTCAACATTCAACCTTAAAATCCCTCGAGCAAAAATAATGATACTTAATTAGCACGAACAGTGACAAGCATTGTCGTTTGAATTTAGACAATCTTCATTCACTGCAGATAAATTAGGCCGGTGTTATCGCCCTCCCTATTGGAGCCGGAAATTTGGAATTACCATTGAATTTTCCATCCGAAATCCCCTAAGCTACAGAATCTGATCGTTTATTCCATTGACATCCCCATCTTGGTTCATCACTCGCTTGAGGCACTTTCGTCCTATCCTCGATTTTCCATCTCCCGTTTCTCGTCTGGAACACCACCAAGTTTCCTATTCCCTTTTGGTGGTCTCCCTTCCCCCATATGCTCCCCATAGAAGATGTAGATTTGGAGTTGGATGAAGCAGTAACACGATAAACGTTAATCGAACCAGGTTATTACGGCACACGTGCAATTAGCTGGAGCTATTGAGTGGATGGTATTGAGGGCGTAACGCGATTTTGGCCACCCGTGAGCTAAATTAGCATAAGAAGCCTCAGTTCCAGTCCTTCTCCAGTCTTTGGATGGTGGATTGGCGTGCCAGACTGCCTCCGGCTGGCGTGTTCGCGCCTGTTGACGTACCGTTGATTTCCCCTTCATCATCGCCATCATCAAGAGACGTGAGCTGTTGGCTCTTTCGGGCCTCCGGAGCCATTAAAAACAAGAGACTCAAAGCTGGACAAGCTGTTCGACAAATTGCTTTTCTCCACATGTCATTCTGTTAATTATACGCTGAGCAGTTCGAGATGGATACGAAGAGTGCTACTGCTAATTAACAACGCTGATGGGTTGGGCATAAAGAAGTTTCTATTGGTGGAGAATTAATTTATAAATCGTGAAATTTTCCACAAAATAGTGGACTAATTTTTTAGATGAAATCTACCGATCATTTTGAAATTTTAGAGAGATTTTTTATTTATTGAAAGAAATACTTATTGAAAATTTAAGCCATCAATATTGATTAACTCTGAAGTTACAGTCAATTACTTATCATCAAATCTAGTAATCAACCAGCTAAAAATTATCGACGGACTTCTTGACTGGACACGCGGAAATTAGTACCGTAATTAAATCCATCACTAGTGATGGTATAGACTGGACATTGATCAAATTCCGAGGATTTCAATGGATGTTAATGCTTTTACTTTGGCTTCATCACTCTTCAGTTCTCTTCCTCTTTCCTCCTTCGAGCGATTTGCATGAGAACACGCGTGCATGTTAATGCCGATTAGCAATGAGTCTGCGCGGGAGTCCGTTGATTATTAGTCATTCGAACTGGTATCGCGAGATTCAGTTATACGCGACTTGTTTAGTACATGGTAATCCAACATCCAGAGTATTCTCTCTGATTTTCTCTCATCGAGCGTGTTGTAAATCCTCGATTCAACATTAAACATGACAAATCAGTATGTCCTCGTGGACAGAGACCTAGGAATTTAAAGCTTCAATTTGTGATAATGTTACCAGTGTTCCCGTCGCTATTATATTCTCTTCACACGTCTCATTTGTACGCATCGGGTGTCACTTGTTCGTTTACCACCACAACATTGATAAAACTTATTGCCCTACAGCTATTCAAACATGATCTATTTGACTTTTAGAGGTGACTTATTGCCCCAGAAGTCGTTCAGATTCCCAGGATTTATAAGCAAGCCCAAAATCCGCTTGACCTCTAACAGGTTATGGACCCAGGCTTTTGCATGCATTTTTTTGAGTCGCCATATCTCGGAAACGGGTCGGTCGATTTTGACCGGGTTTGGGTCATTTTTTTTTTAATTAAAGATCCTAGGTCATGTTAAATTTTGGAGTCATTCAGTTTAATTGGTTCTGAGATATGGCACTTTGTTTGTAAAGTCGATCTCGTAGATTCGCAACCCAGATCACGGCTTGGGTCTCCGGGAGTGGATAATAAACAAAAAATCAGTAGCGATTTATCTGAGAGCAATTTAAAGGAGACATAAAGTATCTGTGGCCTTAGAGAAAAATTGAGTTATGAATGTCCAGGTTGTACGTGGCAGAAGAGACTCTAGACTCTAGACTCTTTGGATGGGATGTAAGAAAAGAGTGTATAGTGTATATAATAAACGACAGTAACAATAAATCTTGTGACGAGATTACAGTCACGAATAGTGTGGGCGACCCCGTGGAATGTCTTGTTCTACTCGGTATATATACTCTTTAAACCCCAAGATGATAATCCAAACGCGCATTTAATTAACGATCTGACCGGCGTGCAAGAAACACGATCGTCGTTTAATTCACGCCTCGTATATCTCGACATTACACAAATACAATATTATATTATACATCACTGGCACTTAGCGATCATATGTTTCATTTCGCCCACCGACACCAAGCCTAGACGGTAAATTTATTAACTATTCTATGAGAGTTTTACTTATCATATAATATCATGTGATTAGAAAACTATCAATTTTCATTGAAAACTTCCGTGGTAGCGTTTGAAAAATATTCTATCGACCCGTTATTTTTTAATTGTTATTTATTTATCTTCAAGTACCCGAATCATATTCTTGGAATTGTAAATACATCATACTTAAGTTTTTTTTCACCTCAGAGATTTTAAGAAAACTTTTTAATTTTCTAACTAAAGGTTTAGAGTTACGGAAAAATTAATAATTTTTTTTTTTTTGTAGAAAATTGAATTTCCAACATTGTGAGCAAATTTTTTTCGGATATTCATTATTTACCACAGAATTTTGATTTAAAATTTTTCTAAGCACGTGGTTTAATCAAACATGCCTAGAATTGAATTTCAATTTGAAATTGTGTCTAAAGGATACAAGATAAAATGAAATTGACAATTTTCTTCTAGAAAATCAAATTTCCCGCCAAAAAGGTATCCTGTAATTTTTCCTATCTTTAACTCTAAGCCCTTTAAATTGCAATTTAAATTTTTTTATTCCGCGGTTTGAGGTGTACCGTGATTTTGCCATGACTATAACTCCTAAACTACTCAACCGATTTTCCTGATTTTTTTTATATCTTCCTAGAAAATCGAACGCGCTTTGCGCGCTTCTGTCAAATAGTTATTATCGACAATTTAGTCAATCGTAAAATAATATCCCCTGGGTCTATAAAAAATGTCATCTCTAAAATCCCAACTCTTTAATTACGAGATCAATTAAAAAATTTCAAGCTAATAAATTTTAATTGACACCAACTAGCTTTTAATTATCCAGGAAATAACTATAAATATATCCCGGAAAATAAATGAAATAAAAGAGAAAACTATCCGGATGTTCTGAGGCGGGCAACCACGTGGGCTTAGTCATGATCATGACAATGCCCATCTTCCTGCAATTATATAAAAATAAAACCTGTATATTAATCCCAGATGGACTTCAGCTCAATATAATAAACAACAAACTACAAACTGTTACCCACAAGTTGTAATTATTGTTATTAATACCATCTGGAGTGGAGTTGTATCTGCGACCTACATTGATAATTAATTGATATTAATGATCCTTTGTCTGGATGTAAAAGCGAGTACAGCTTGGATGTAGACTGAGACATATTATTTATATTATTTACGTACATTTAAAGGTTTGAGAGTGGGAAGTCACCACTTATATGGTCACCCTTTTTTAGTTGTCCGCCGGTCAATCTCAGCCGGGCACTAACCACTCTCTCTATCTTTCTCTTTGTCTATCACTCTGGATCTTTCTCGACCCGCCCGGCACCGAGGATGCAAATAGATCACGCAGTTATCGTCTACTACGACTTCCCACGATTGTCTCTTGTGATGACCGTGATCAAGATGATGATTCAATTACTCATTATCTGTTATCAAATCATTTTATCACTATTACCACTCTGTATCGTGATTACTTCAGCTCTGAAGGTAACTATCAATATTAACACTTCCTATTCGAAAAAGACGATAAAAATTTTTCTTTTTATGATAACTTGTCCCTCGAAAAAACGTCAAAATTTAACTAAAATCAATTAAAACTACCGTCGTAATTCCAAAAAACAAAACAATTATTTTTATTCTCGAGTACGTAGACTCTGATAAGTGAACAAGTGCGTGGTCGCATGCAAATCAGTTGGTTAACTCCTTGCTCTTGCAACCCAACTCGCAAACTCCGAAACCCCAGACATGGCTGTTGTTGCATTCTGTCATTTTTCTTCTTCAACTTTGGCCCACCCATCCCCCTTTCCACAACAAGTACTCTTCTCCTTCCTCTTTCTCTTCTTGCTGAGAACAAACCCCATATGGTTTAACGAGCAGCAATAAATTACGCTCCCTGCTGGACAATCCAACCTGTTCAATTCCGTCGATGATTCCATTTTATTAACATTGATCTTTTTTTTTTAATAACTAGCGAACAACTCGACCAAACGACTTCAAACTTAATCACGACCTGGAGTTTAGAATCCTTAAAAGAATGACTTAAGCCCAATCAAATTCGGCCAATCCGTTTCCGAGAGATCGCTATTCAAAAAATGCATGCAATAACCTGGGCCTATAACCTGTTAGGCAAAAAAAAATTTTTTTCCGTGAATAATTGCACTAGGCAGCTTCATTAATGCAACTGGATAGTAATGAGTGAGTATAATGCTCTTAACTAATATCCCAGATGATGGCACTCATGTGGGTTGGATCCACCCTAGGTGGTAAGCACGGTAACAGCAGGTTCTATCCGATTCGCATGCCAGTAATTATCACAACCCACTAGCCAGTACATGCTTGAGTCAAATTCGAGCAGCTTTTGGTCAGCATTATATCATGCTGCGAGGGTGGGAGTTGGAGAATCGGAGCAAAGGGATGTAAACCGTTGCGGATCTACGGTTTATGGTCTTATCTGTTCTGGGGTTGCCCAACGCTAAGCCAAAGGGAATATCTTCCTTGGTGAATTCGAACGCTCAGATTTAATCTCGAGATAACAAATTGCTCATTTGTCACTAGTTAACAGTATAGCTCAAGGGACTCGCCACTTTCGATCTTGCATCTTCATCCAGCCTGTTGTCTTCCTCAGGTTATTGTTTCTGAAATTAGCAATGCTGGTTTGGATGTTATACCGGTGTGATTTTAAGCCGAATTAGCATCTACGTTCACGGTTCGCTTCGAATAGGTTAGATGGATGTGTATGTATGTGTTACGTGTGGTATATATAGATGACACTTGGGTGCTGGAGGCTGAGTTTCGGGTTGCTCCGAGCATGTACCATCACCACCGTGGAATAGATGAATAATGCTCGGGAATTAGCATTATTAGTGACGCATGCTTGGTAAAAACAGCGTCAGTTGGCGGATAAAAAGGAGATTATCATTTATTTTTGCAGTGATAAAAAAAAATTTTTTTTGCTCTTGGATTCAATTTTACTGGAGTATTTTTGCATTGAGAGAAAAAATTTTTGACTAAAAATTTTTTTCGACATGCTTAATGTCAGAAAACGAGATTTTTTCTCTTTGAGGGTGGAAAAAAAATTTTTTTATAGTCTCTTTCTTTTTAATTTTCAGTTAAGTATTCAGAAATGACATCTAGAGTGTGGGAAAAAAATATTTGGATTGCGATTGACTCGGTATCTTAAAGATACAGAGGGTTAAATGGTCAAAAATGCGATTTTTTTCCATGACTAACAAAGAAAACTTTTTTTCTATGGCAATTTTACCCACTTTGAATTCTTTTTTGTATTTCAGGAATCATTTGTCATCTTTTTTTACTCTTATAAGTTTTTCGTATTTGTAATAGTTTTTAAGAAATTAATAATTTTTGTACAACAATTTATTTTAAAAAAATTTATTTTTAAAAAAATTTCGTATGTCTATTTTTTATAGATGAGAAAATAAAAAAAAAAGTTAATATTGTATAGAGGTGAATTTTACGGCAACTTTTTGGAAAAATTACATTATGAATGATGACAATGTATCAGGTTTGAATAATCCAGGGTATTCCGATAACTAGTTTCATAAATTAAAATAAAGCAGGTCAAAATAACTGACAGATAGTTAGGTAAAGCGTTGATGGATATTCGATCAAAGGATACTTTCGTAACAAGCATATGTTTGATATGAATATTCCATGCATACATAATAGTTTTGATGTTGCTAACAAATTTACCAATCGATATCCAACAAACACTGTACGACTATGGCTATGAGTAAGGCTACATTGTCATTGATCTCGGAAAACTTTGTGTCCAAGAAACGCGAAACTCTCAATAGAATGAAATCTGGAATTGACGTTAACAACTTTTCGTTAGCTTTGCTGACAGTAAACACTTTTGACGTTATTTAAACATTTTGAAAGTAGTAAAAGTATCAACGTCATTATCGAAAAGATTAACAGCCAGAAATTATAAACTTAGACCCCAAGCCAAAATGTCGCGGCCTCAATCAGCGGCTAGCCACACTAACGGCTTTCAAAGTGCATCCGACTCGGCCTTACGTAAAGTACCTAATTAAAAGTTTATTAGAGCTCGGCGTCAACTCTCAAGAACTTGAACTCTTAAGTTAATTGAGAATGACAGAAAAACTCTACTCTTTTCTGTTTACTTTCTTTAAAATCGTGTCATCATAAATTTATGGGAAACCGATGAGGTTAGTAATTACTTTTCGACATGCGAACAACCCTCAAGATTTTTGCTTCTTTAATAATTTTAATGATATAAACTTTTTTCAACACATTTCAAGCCAAAAAATACAGTTGTTTTTTTTAATCGTGGAGAAAAAAATTCTTTTGCCAATTGTTACTTATAATTACTCTCACAAATTTCAAGTATAACCTTATGCCTACAAGAAAAAAAAATATAAAAACCATATTTAAACTGTTACCTGGAAAGTAGATAAGATGAAATGTCCAAAAACACGATTTTTTTCATACTTAACAAAGAAAACTTTTTTCCTACGACCATATTACTCAATTTGAATTTTTTTCTGTATTTTTGGGACCATTTGTAAACTGTTTTTACTCTTAGGATTTTTTCATATCTCCCTTAATTTCCGAGTAAAAAATTTTCGAGGTCAATAAAAGTGACCATCTGCTGAAATGAAAGTTTTTGTTGAAAAATACTGGTATGTATAATTGAGTTTGAAAGAAAATAGATTCAATTTAAGACAACAACAATTTACTAATGTACAAGCATACACTAGAGTCAAAAATATCATGTATCAAAATATACAAAGGCTTTTGAGGGTCGATTGTGTAATCAAATTTAACAGAATAATCGAAAAACCGCGAGTGTGTTTGTAAAAGTGATACCAAAAAGCTGGGGTTATTTAAACGAAAAACTAGGTATACATGTTAAATAAAAGCTCAGGTAGAATTTCAATGGCTAATTGATTAAAGCAGTCCTTTGATGTTTCGAAACCGGTACTTGATCACCCCAATCTAGTGAAAAAAAAAAAAAAAAAAAAAAAAAAAAATAATAGTAATACAATTGACTAACTGGATTATTTTGAGCGGGAAAATTGGTGATTAATCCAAACTGGCCATAACTAAAATCCATTAATCGAAATAGTATGGTAATGTAAGACGTTATGAATAATCACCTTCGTACTAGGATGTAACGAATGACTTTCTATGAAACGGATGGAATACAAACTGCGTATTTGGTTTAAAGGGTTTCCTTTCCCTTTTTTGCCATTACTGAGGTGCCGAGTTTTCAGAGTAGAGAGCCATCTTTCTTGTTTAACCGCAACCCTTGTATAGATGTCTCATTTTAGGATACCAGGCTGGTACACCCCAGCACGTGTGGACACGTACGCATTCTGGTCGGGGGTCCTCGCCAGTGTAAGAGCTAAATTTAGGGAAGAGAATCAGGGTGAAACGTAGTGATATAAATTCGAATCCAGTTCAAAATGAGAGTCGCGTGGGCGTGTTACTCTCGAAGGGTAACTGGTATGACTCTCCCTCACCCTTTGTGTTTCACGTAGCTCTGGTACTAATTTCCTAGCTAGTAGGAAAACACCGTGGTCCGGTAACGGATGACGACAGCAAAGGCAATGCCAAAGTGCACACGAATTAATCCTACAAGGTACACTATGGTTTTAATCATGATATCGCCATTTTCCAAATGCTAAAATACCCAAGTAGTCTACGAACAATGGCCAATTCATTCCAGATAATTTGAATTTAAGATAAGCTTGCCTTATTACTGGGTTAATTATACATTAAAGCTATTTTTAAATTGTTAATTTCCTCTATTTTTATCTAAAATTTCAATACCTCGAGACAGTGACTTTAGAAAAAGTTCTTTTTTACGAACTAAAGAAGATACGAAATTTTGATAAGAGTAAAATAAGTTGACAAATCACCCGTTAAATTCATAAAAAATTTTAAATGGGGTAAATTGGCCACAGGAAAAAAGTTTTCTTTGTTAGGTATGAAAAAAAACGAGGTTTTGGTAATTTTATCTTCTGTATTTTCAAGATAACAAGTCGAATGCATTCCAATTATTTTTTTCCCCATACGTTTCATGTCCGTCTTAAAAGTTGTAAGGAAAATTATGAATGAAATCCATAAGAAAAATTTTTTTTGCCTTTGAAATGAAAAAAAATCTCGATTTTTGGTTTTAAACATGGCGGAAAATTGTGTAATAATCAAAATAGGATCAATAACTTTTTTGGAGCTATGAGTGGTACTATATTTTTGAGTTACTTCGTCGGAAATCTCTTATCACTTTAACTGCCCTAGTTGTGCCTTGTTGCTTTTACTCTGTGACTAAGAATTGTTTGCAGACAAGAAACGGTTCTATTCAGAGATTCAGTAAGAAAAGGTAAGTATTTCCCGAGGCAGATGCACTGCCTATCCATCGGCGGTACATTTTAGCTCGGTTAAAATGAAGAAGGTTACGACTTTTGGTGACGTTTTAAGTTCCGATTCGCTGACCTGGAAGTAACTGCTTCTTCAAAAGCTACTTTACTCTACTTTTAAGTAAAACTTTTCTAGATCTATGTATATATATACACACAAATGTATTTGTTATTATTCAACTTGAGTTTTATTTTCCGAGTTATTTCTCCTCCTTCTCCCTAAACTGGGTTAACTTATTGCCACTCGAAGTATGCTTTAATTATTTTGTCCGAAGCAATTGCTTTTGAAAATGTCAAAGTTGACGCGAATTTCTTGGGAAATGAGCCCCGGATTTTCTTCATTCAAAGAAAAAGGTGAAGTAGAGTCGGTGCGAATAATCGATCAATTGCAGTTTCGTTGTGCCTCAGTTATTACACTCATACTTACCTTCTTTTTCTTTCCTATTTCTTATTTTCTTATTCGCATCCGTCGACTCCGACAACTTTTTCATTATTTTCTCCATCATTTTTTACGCCACTCGACAAAGTCTTCATTTTTATTCGTAATGCACGTTTTTATTGGTGGACCAAGGAGATGGAATCGTGCAGACTGCGTAAAAAATAAATGAGAAGACGCGATCGACATTCTACTCTCGTCAATGTCAGAAGTATTGTTTAGTTTTATTTATTTGCATCCTATTTATTTATCGGGTTTCTTTTTTCTCATTGGGGTATGATTTTTTCGACTGATTTATGGTGTCTACTTGCGAAGGGAATTGTTCATTTTAGAGATTGATGTCAAAGGCGTAGGCGTAGAAGTTTTGAACCTTGTCGGTTGTAATTTGGTTGAAAAATTTATGCTGATTATTGTAATTAATTCTAATTTTGCAAAATCTTGTGAGGTTTAATTTTAAATGATGCAAAAATTTTAACCCAGACTTTGAAACTTGATCCTAAATCTTTTAAGATTTGATCCCAAATCTTGTAAGATTTGATCCCAAATCTTGTATGATTTGATCCCAAATATTATAGGATTTGATCCCAAATATTGTAAGATTTGATGCCAAATCTTAGAAGATTTATTCTTAAATCTTGTAAGATTTGATCCCAAATCTAGGAAGATTTATTCTTAAATCTTGTAAGATTTGATCCCAAATCTAGGAAGATTTATTCTTAAATCTTGTAAGATTTGATCCCAAATCTAGGAAGATTTATTCTTAAATCTTGTAAGATTTGATCCCAAATCTAGGAAGATTTATTCTTAAATCTTGTAAGATTTGATCCCAAATCTAGGAAGATTTATTCTTAAATCTTGTAAGATTTGATCCCAAATCTAGGAAGATTTATTCTTAAATCTTGTAAGATTTGATCCCAAATCTTGTAAGATTTGATCCCAAATCTTGTATGATTTGATCCCAAATATTATAGGATTTGATCCCAAATATTGTAAGATTTGATGCCAAATCTTAGAAGATTTATTCTTAAATCTTGTAAGATTTGATCCCAAATCTAGGAAGATTTATTCTTAAATCTTGTAAGATTTGATCCCAAATCTAGGAAGATTTATTCTTAAATCTTGTAAGATTTGATCCCAAATCTAGGAAGATTTATTCTTAAATCTTGTAAGATTTGATCCCAAATCTAGGAAGATTTATTCTTAAATCTTGTAAGATTTGATCCCAAATCTAGGAAGATTTATTCTTAAATCTTGTAAGATTTGATCCCAAATCTAGGAAGATTTATTCTTAAATCTTGTAAGATTTGATCCCAAATCTTGTAAGATTTGATCCCAAATCTTGTATGATTTGATCCCAAATATTATAGGATTTGATCCCAAATATTGTAAGATTTGATGCCAAATCTTAGAAGATTTATTCTTAAATCTTGTAAGATTTGATCCCAAATCTAGGAAGATTTATTCTTAAATCTTGTAAGATTTGATCCCAAATCTAGGAAGATTTATTCTTAAATCTTGTAAGATTTGATCCCAAATCTAGGAAGATTTATTCTTAAATCTTGTAAGATTTGATCCCAAATCTAGGAAGATTTATTCTTAAATCTTGTAAGATTTGATCCCAAATCTAGGAAGATTTATTCTTAAATCTTGTAAGATTTGATCCCAAATCTAGGAAGATTTATTCTTAAATCTTGTAAGATTTGATCCCAAATCTTGTAAGATTTGATCCCAAATCTTGTATGATTTGATCCCAAATATTATAGGATTTGATCCCAAATATTGTAAGATTTGATGCCAAATCTTAGAAGATTTATTCTTAAATCTTGTAAGATTTGATCCCAAATCTAGGAAGATTTATTCTTAAATCTTGTAAGATTTGATCCCAAATCTAGGAAGATTTATTCTTAAATCTTGTAAGATTTGATCCCAAATCTAGGAAGATTTATTCTTAAATCTTGTAAGATTTGATCCCAAATCTAGGAAGATTTATTCTTAAATCTTGTAAGATTTGATCCCAAATCTAGGAAGATTTATTCTTAAATCTTGTAAGATTTGATCCCAAATCTAGGAAGATTTATTCTTAAATCTTGTAAGATTTGATCCCAAATCTTGTAAGATTTGATCCCAAATCTTGTATGATTTGATCCCAAATATTATAGGATTTGATCCCAAATATTGTAAGATTTGATGCCAAATCTTAGAAGATTTATTCTTAAATCTTGTAAGATTTGATCCCAAATCTAGGAAGATTTATTCTTAAATCTTGTAAGATTTGATCCCAAATCTAGGAAGATTTATTCTTAAATCTTGTAAGATTTGATCCCAAATCTAGGAAGATTTATTCTTAAATCTTGTAAGATTTGATCCCAAATCTAGGAAGATTTATTCTTAAATCTTGTAAGATTTGATCCCAAATCTAGGAAGATTTATTCTTAAATCTTGTAAGATTTGATCCCAAATCTAGGAAGATTTATTCTTAAATCTTGTAAGATTTGATCCCAAATCTTGTAAGATTTGATCCCAAATCTTGTATGATTTGATCCCAAATATTATAGGATTTGATCCCAAATATTGTAAGATTTGATGCCAAATCTTAGAAGATTTATTCTTAAATCTTGTAAGATTTGATCCCAAATCTAGGAAGATTTATTCTTAAATCTTGTAAGATTTGATCCCAAATCTAGGAAGATTTATTCTTAAATCTTGTAAGATTTGATCCCAAATCTAGGAAGATTTATTCTTAAATCTTGTAAGATTTGATCCCAAATCTAGGAAGATTTAGAAGTCTTACGAGAAGCCTCTAAAGTTCTCCGCAAAAAAATTATATATTGTCAATAAAATAATAAATTTTTCAAAGTTTTACAACAAAATTATTTCAAAACAAATTTAATTTAGAAAGCTCTCAGGACTGTCCCGAGTTAAGCCCATTAAATTTAATTTCAACCCTTGAGTTACAAATTCAATTTTTCGTACCTTCTTCGTCTAAGAGTTTATTTTACTCAGAAATGGTTCCAACAGCACACTTTTAAAACACGTTCGTTTAATTTTTTTTTCAAATTGTTTGCCTACACAATGTTAGTATATATTTGAAGAAATGAAAATTCTAAATTTTTTTCCCTCAAACTAACTTCATTTTTAATATTTGGTGTATTTTTTGACCTCGGCATAACAATAGTTGCAGAAAGTCATATAACGATAAATAAATTAAACCATTAAAACATAAAAAAATTCACGCACGTAGAAGAGATAAATTAATTTATCGGGGTGTCTATCGTAATACGTTTTAGCATTTTACAATCTATTTTCATTTTTTTTTGCTAAATTTTTTTAACTCGATTTTTATTTTTATATATGGCATCTATTTTTTATCATCCACATTCTATATTGATTTATTTTATTTCTGTATACATCTCCGTACCGCCATACAACATTTATATGTTATGATAGACTGGATTTAATCTGACGAATAAAAAATCTATTTTCATGTAATAAAATATTTTATTCTTTTTACTTATTTTATTTACTCTTTACCTGTTTTTATTTATTTATCCAGGTGTATACTTTTAATCTCTACTCTAGATAAATATAAACAGAAATATATAGTATAGAGTTTTGTTTGGGAAATAATGAATAAATACCCAAGGATTCACTTTTATTATTTTTTTTTAATAACTGAATTTTTAATTGAATGTTATCGAGCGCTGAAAAAATACTTTAATTATGTGCATAAATTTACGAGTGAATAAAATGGTTAGAAATAAATATTTACCAACGAATACTGTGAATTGTAGAGAGACAGAACTAGTGAGAAATTTACGGAAGTGAGGTGGTGAAATTTTTTTTTTTTATTTTGACAATTTCATTGGATGACTAAAATTTTATTAACATTATGATAACGTTTTGAGGGTTTTTAAAAAAATTTCAAGTTCTACAAGATTTAAGATTTAGATTTTAATTTTAAAAGATTTAGGATTGAGAGTTACAAAATTTAGAATCAAGTCGTACAAAGTTTAGTTTCAAGTCTTACAAAAATTAGATTTAAGTCTAACTAAAATTCGGATCAACTCTTACAACATTTAGGATTAAATCTTACAATAAATAGGATCAGGTCTTACAAAATTGAAGATAAAAAATTACTATATACAGAATAAAGTTTACAAAGATTTAGGATTAAGTCTTACAAAAAAGTAAGATTAAGTCTTACAAAAATTTAAGATTAAGTCTTACAGAAATTTAGGATTAAGTCTTACAAGCATTTAAGATTAAGTCTTACAAAAATTTAGGACTCAATCTTACAAAAATTTAGGACTAAGTCTTACAAAAATTTGTATTTAAGTCTTACAAAAATTTATAATTAAGTCTTACAAAAATTTATAATTAAGTCTTACAAGATTCAAAATCGAGTCTTACGAAATTAAAAATCAAGTCCTACAAGATTTTGGAATGTCTGACAAGATTGAGGATCAAGTCTCATAAGCTTTAGAATTACGTTTCACAAGGTTCATAATTGATTTTCACAAAACATCAAGAACAAGTCTTACAAGATTTATAATAGTATCTTTCAGGACTTATCCTTAAGTCGCACAAGATTCAAGATCGCGTTTTACAACATTTAGGATCAAGTCATACAAGTTTGAGGATTGCATTTCACAAGATTTAGGATTGATTTTAACAAAAAATTAGAAACAAGTCTTAAGAACAAGATTTAGGATAAAATCTTACAACATTGAGGATTCAATCGTCCTAGATTTAAGATTAAGTCTGACAAGATTGAGAATCAAGTCCTACAAGCTTTAGAATTACGTTTCGCAAGATTCAGGATTGATTTTAACAATACATCAGGAACAAGTCTTACAAGATTTAGAATAATAACTCTCAGGACTTATTGTTAAGGCGCGCAAGATTCAAGATTACGTTTTACAACATTTAGAATCAAGTCTTAAAAGTTTAAGGGTTTCATTTTACAAGGTTTAGGACTGCTTTCAACAAAAAGTTGGGAACAAGTCTTAAGAACAAGATTTAGAATCAAGTCTTACAATATTCAGGATTAAATCGTCCAAGATTTGGGATTAAGTCTTACAAAATTTTAGATTAAGCCTCGTTAAATTCAAGATTTACTTTTCTAATATAGGATTAAATTTCAACAAAACTAACATACAAAAAAAACTCATCTAAAAACATCTATTATCAACAACAAAACAAAACCGCAATGTCATCACAAAATTTCTCACGTTGCCTTGCCCAAATACCAACTCAACCTTCACACTACTTCAGCTATCCAAATTTCCGCCTAATTAATCAACAGTACCTCTTGAAAATCTACCAAACCAAACTCATCAATAATTATTCCTCCTACACCTAATAAAAAAAGTTTATTATTGATGACCAAACTTTACAAATTTCCGAATAACTTAACTTACCGATTAAAAAGTTCACCCGCTAATTATGAATGCTCATCAACGATTCTATGAAACTAATTAGCTATAAATAATTCCGCTCATTCTTTTTCTAACTTTAATTTTATACTCTTAATAATCGTAAAAATTTTCCCATTTCCAAAACAAACTTAACGTTAATTTTTTTTTTTTTTTTCAAATCAACACCATGTACATATATGTATACATATATAAGTATGCATTACATCCACCGTGGGACGTATTCTCCCGAGCGGCTCCGAAGTCACCCGAAATGATAAACCCTCCACTCGATTCGGTCTATTCAGTCGTGCTCCGACCGTTCGTAGTGCGCGGTGTGCGTTCATTAATGCGTCAAATTATTATTAAATTTTGCTGAGTAAAATAAATTTACAAATAAAAAAAAAAAAATTAAAATTTCGCGAGTGTAAAATTAAAAACAAAAAATAGTGAAAGAATTTGTTTTTTTTTTTTTAAATTTATTTACAAAATAAAAATAAAAAATGGGGTATAAAAATAAATGAGGCTTTATCATGACAGTGATAAGACTCCGCTGGGTTGATAATTATTTAATTAATCAATAATTAATAAGAAGAAAAAATTATTGATAAAAAATTATTGATAAGAGAGTGAAAAGTGCGGGCGGGTGTGAAAGCACGTGCAGTGAAAGCTCGCGAGGGCTTTAAATTTTAGGATTTTATTAGAATTTAGGATTAGGATTTAGAATTAGGATCAGGATTTAAAATTATAATCAGATTTATAAATTAGGATTAGGATCAGGATTTTAAAATTAGGATCATAAATTTGGCCAGGATGGAAAGCAGTGAAAACTGGCCGGATGGAAGGAAGAATTTGGAGGCGTCGGTGCCCAAGAAATTCAGAAAGGAACAGTCTCCAATAGGAGAAATAGGAAGTCTGAATTGGGCCATGTTGTTCCTTTGCATCGGGAGCCTTGGGATTTCGGGGATTCTTGCCTACCGGCAAGTCCTCTTGGAGTCCAGACTGGCCACCGTCGAGGCAAGGTGCGACCACCAGGAAAACAGCGAGGTTATTGTCAAGAGGCTCCGGAGAGAGGTCCAGGATGCCTTTTTGGGACAGAAAATTCCGTATCCTGAGGGAGGAATCTTCAGGGTCAAGAGGGATCTTAATGACTGCAATTGTCCGCCTGGTAAGTAGCATTTGTGAAATTTTAGGGGAAGTTTAGGAGTTTAGGCAGGATTTAGGATTAATTTTTAGGAAATTTCTAATTTTTTTGACGAAAATAATGAATTCTTTTTTATCATCAGAATTCTGGCTAAAGAATTAACGAAATTTAATTTTAGATGTTTAATAAAAAATGTTTCTTTTTATTTTTCCGTATCTATAATATTCATACTGGAAATCTGACTCAAAAGTCTGGACGTTAAAAATTGAATTGGACAATAAATGATTGAAACTTGGAAATGATTTTCCGAATAATTGAGCTAAAATATGGAAAAATTGATAAGACCTTTGCTTAAAGAAAATTAAATTTTTCACAAAAAAAATTTTTTCCGTATCTTTAACCCTTTAGCTAAAAATTTGATTCATATTCCCAGTAATTAACAATTGTACTGAATAATGAATTATTGGAATTTTAAATTAATTTTCCGGGAAATTAATTAGAGATATAAAAAAATTTGTAGGAATCTTTCGTATAGAAAATTAAATTCTCTATAAGAAAAGTTTCTGAAAATTTTCCTCTTTCTTATATCTCCAGCCCTTAACCTAGAAACCGAATTCAAAGTCCTAATAGCTTACAACATTATTAAATAACCAACTATTAAGGCATTCCATGGTGACTGTGGGGCATTTGACTCTGGAATTCCATCAATTATAAGCTATAATTAAGTGACTGAAACTTATGTTATAGTAAAATTTATCATATAATATAAAAAAATGAATAATTAATAACATCCCTTTGTCAAAAACCTCGATTAAGGTACCTGCGGGTAATAAGGCCTAAGTGATAGAAATGCTATTTAAAATAACCGCTTCCGCTAAAGACTTCTCTAGTAGAAGCGTCTAGCATAGAAATGTCGCTACAAGTTTATAGAGTCCCGATACAACGTTCCTTGTCTTCTATATTTCTTCATCCGTCATATGCTAAAGTAGCGCAGAAGAATTCCTAAAAAAAGTTTTGAGTAAATGGTAAACATTTTTTATGATTTTATATTTAATAATTTAAAATCATTGTTCTAATTTTTATCAACATCTTAAAAAGTATTGTTGCTCAATTTAAGTGATGATTGATCTCTAATACCAATTTTATCAAGTATAGTATAACTATTTCCAGTATGTATAACCCTTAGGCCTTATTACCCTACCGTAGTAAAATAAGCCCTATTCGCAAGGTTTTTCAAAAAATTTAATTTTGAATTTATTTATAGTGAAAATTACCATTACTCCATTATAGTTATGGCTAATGTCGCGTTACTAAAACCATAAGGGCGTATAAAAAAATTTTTTTCTGCTCCAATCAATATAAGAATATTGGAAACATTACTATCAATGGGAAAAACGAAAAAAAAAATTTTTTTTGTTATACGCCCTTATGGTTTTAAGAAAAAATTTTTCTAAAACCATAAGGGTGTATGCTGTTTTTTCGATTTATCGTCAATTATAGACAAGATTAAGAAAAAAAATTTCCCACACGGAAAAAAGTAAACTGTAATATTCACTCGGATTCCGGTTAGTTTTTATAGTTTCAAACAGTAAAGCGGACATCGGGGTGGCAAAAATGTAAATATTACAGAACTTAATGTAGAAAGTATAAAAGCCACAATTTATAATTAAATATCCAAAATAAGTAATTAGTAGTTATCACTATAGTAAATAACGACTCTTTTATCTTTAAAAATTACAGTTTCAAACAGTAAAAATTGCCATTTCAATATATAGTCCATATTATGAAGAGAAGGGAAACTCAGATGAAAGAGAAGGGGGTCTCACTCTGGGAGAATTTAATATTTCAAACAGTAAAAATTATACTTTTAAAATATACATTTTACCAGTCTAAGCAAGTCAATAATTACAGTTTGATTTTTAGCGTTGCGTTTAAAATTTACCATTTTACTTTGTAAATATTGACGTTGCTTGTATTAGAAATTTACTAACTTTATTCTATACTTTTTACATATCATAACATCATTTTTTAGGTACGAAATGATAAATATTAAAGTCTGAATTCTTAATTATTATACTTAAACATTTTAGACATTTACATGGCGAATATTACTATTTGAAATAGTATTTTCTTCCATGTAAAGAGTAAATTGTAAATATTACAATGTGAATAGTAAAATCATGATTTTACTCTTTGAAGTTATAATTTTTAGCAGTTGATCATTACTCATTATAAATCGACTGTTATTTATTACAGTTTACTTTTATCCGTGTACAAAAAAATTAAACTAAAAATTTAGAACTTTCTTACCAGTGGCGGGCTGTTTCGTATAAACTGTACAATAATAACAATCACAATTAACGTAGCTCCAATGGTAGCCAAAATAATACTGCCATAAAGCCCAGAGGTCGGTAGCATTAGCAATTGTCTCAACCCTCCAGCCATTTCATCAGTAACTCCGCCCCGGACATTGAACCAGAACATCGGGAAGAAAATTCTCGGCATGTCTTTGAAGAAGCTTATCGTCAAAGATGGTTGAAGAAGGACATTTATTTGCAACCTAGCACCAACATCCAAAGGAATTCCCGTGTTGGGTTCCAAAGTGACGTAAAAATTGTGAATATCATCCTGGGGGTTCATTCCGCTGATTTGGCTCCTCAAAATCGGGTCGGCTTTGTGAAAATGTGGAAGACTTACGAATGCAGGGGCTCCAAAACGACAGGCTGTTATGTTCATTAATCCCATTGGTGTACACTCTCCATTGCAGTAACACCGGCCAATATTCACCACATCCGGATTATCTTCGTCTATATTTTTATTATCAGAGGGGCCAGGAGGGGGGAGGGATTCCGAGCTTGACCGAGTTTTTATCATGCAGGGAGGAAAAAACGAATTTTTATGAGAGAATTAAAATTTTAGATTCTCTGAATCCGGAGAAATGAGAATCTAAAATTTTAATTCTCTCATAAAAATTCGTTTTTTCCTCCCTGCATGATAAAAACTCGGTCAAGCTCGGAATCCCTCCCCCCTCCTGGCCCCTATGTCACCTTTTTTATCACACGTGCCAGGGACATTCCAGCGTCCCGCGAAAACCGCGGAATTGTAATTATAAAAAGTATAAATTAGTGAGAAAATTCCTAGTGAAAAAAAAAAATTTTTATTAAAAATATAATGTAAAATCGGGATATTAAATAAAACTCAATATACCATTATATATGATAGGTATGCCTCCTTTATTTTTATTATCCTTTTGTAGGAGCCATCAATATTTGTAGGGTCGCTTATTTCCATTTTTCCACTAGGACCCCGTTGGCCATTCGTGGATTAATTAAAAAACTCCGTCGAATCGTAAACCAAATATTTTTGTGGAACGAACTAAAGGGTAGTTAGACTATATGAATGTAATTGGTAAAAAAATGGACAGTCAGAAACTGAAAATTAATATATAAATAAAAAAACTATTTATTTGTATATACGGAATATTCTGATAAATAATTTTATTTATTTAAATCAATTATCAAAAAATTTTAATTTTTTAGTGTAAAAAAAAATTGCACGCCTCATAATCCCATTTTTCACAATAAAATTGATTAAAATAAAATACAAGAAATACTTTCATTATTTATAAAAAATAATTCCGTTTGTTTAAAATTGTACCTCGACAAATAAATTTTTTAAATATTTTTTATCTTAACATACCACTTATATATTGATAATAAATATGACAAAAAATGGAAAAAAATTTTTTTGTGAGTTGGTACAACGAGCAGAGAGTGTGTGCCCAAACACGAGCGCAGAAACTTTCTAATCTACTAATCTTTATTATTTTTACTGTATAAAATTAAATAATATGCTACTCCTTCACTAAATTTAACATTGATTGTAACAAATAATAATTTAATATTTTTATATTTAAAGAATATTTTTTTTTTATTTTGTCTTAATAACTTTAACTCAACTTTTTAAAAATAATAAAATTAAAATAGATGCTACGTAATTATTAATGGAATTATTTTCATAGAAAAAATCTATTGATGAATTAATGCAACGAGCAAAGAGTGTGTTTCTAAACACGAGCGCAGTGTTTTATATCTTTTTCGGTAATTTGGTGTTAATTATTTATAAATCGACTATTAGTCGTCGATGGGGAAACTCACCACTAATTGCATCAGGAAACCATGAAGTAGCCATGAGTAAAAGGAGGAGGAGGAAACTGGGCACAGAAAGCCAAGCTTTACTTCTTGTCCACAGTATATAGCATGTTTAAGAGGGTTGAGGGTGTGGAGATGTAGTCTGCTTGTAAGAGAGGACAGAGGACAGGAAGTAACCGTTCAAAGCGGTTACTAATCGATCAACACCACTCGGCAATGCAATCTTCTATGTGTATATACATATATAGGGCAACTTGGGGGTTTCGGGCCAGTGGTTTGCGTGGCTTCAAAACTACATGCTTAATAGAGGCTTATGTAAATATCCAATCTATGAGAATTTATACGTAATACCCGGTAGATACTACACACTAGTTCTCTAACGGGAATAAACTATCCACTATCTGCTATCCAGGATCTTCTATCTTCTATCTAGAATCTCTATTGATTTTTATCTCCATCCAGTGCTCTATCGGGACTGGTTATGTAAACATTCAAGATCGTCATTATTTTTTTATCTACAAGGTAATGTTAATTTATAAATGAATCGGTGAAATTAATTCTGATAAATTCCAAAGAAATTTTAAGTTTGAGGAAAATAACACTTAATGTTAACAATACTTAGTACTAACGTTTGATAACAATTAATGTTAATGATTCTAAATATTGATAGTAGGTGAAATTTGATGTTGACAACACTTGATGTTAACACTTGATTATTTTTAATACTAACGAGACTCAATGTTAACACTTGATACCATAAAATGTTATCAATGCGTGTTAAAACAGACGTTGAAATTTAAGATTTACAACACTTAACAATAATAATAATGATTGATAACATTTTATGTTATCAAACACTATTAACAATATTTGATAACATGCAGTATTGACATTTAATTTTAGTAATCTCAGTGATAGTTGGTAGAATTGGATGTCAACAACACTTAATGATAACGCTTGATAACGTTTAATGTTAACATTGCTTAGAGACGATAATTCTTAAAGTTTAATGTTAATATCACTTAATGTTTATAAATTATAATATACAATGATAAGAACACTTAATGATAACACATGTTAACAACACTTAATGATAACACATGATGACAACACTTAATGATAACATTTAACGTTAACATTGCTTGATGACGACAATAAATAAGATTCAATATTAATAACACTTAATGTTCGTAAATGATAACATTTAATGTTAAAAACACTTAATGATAACACATAATAACACTTCATAAAATTTAATGTCAACATTGCTTAATGACGACAATTCTTAAAGTTTAATGTTAATACCACTTAATGTTTATAAATTATAACATACAATGATAAGAACACTTAATGATAACACATGTTAACAACACTTAATGATAACTCATGATGACAACACTTAATGATAACATTTAATGTTAACATTGCTTGATGACGACAATCAATAAGATTCAATATTAATAACACTTAATGTTCGTAAATGATAACATTTAATGTTAAAAACACTCAATGATAACACTTGATAAAATTTAATGTTAACATTGCTTAATGACGACAGTCGATGAGATTGAATGTTAATAGCACTTAATGATCGTAAATAACAACATTTAATGTTAAGAACACTTAATGATAACACATGTTAACAACACTTAATGATAACTCATGATGACAACACTTAATGATAACATTTAATGTTAACATTGCTTGATGACGACAATCAATAAGATTCAATATTAATAACACTTAATGTTCGTAAATGATAACATTTAATGTTAAAAACACTCAATGATAACACTTGATAAAATTTAATGTTAACATTGCTTAATGACGACAGTCGATGAGATTGAATGTTAATAGCACTTAATGATCGTAAATAACAACATTTAATGTTAAGAACACTTAATGATAACACATGATACTAAATGTTTATAGTAGATAATATTTAATGTTAACATTATCTAACAACAATGTTTCATTACATTTAAAGTGAAAAACACTCAATGATAACACATGATAACAATATTTAATGTTTAAATCTGTGGTAAAATCACCTAATTACTACATTTCATAAGATTTAAAATTAACACTTAATGTTCATAAATAAAAATATTCAATGTTAACATTTAATGATAATATTTTAAATTAGCGCCAC
Organism: Cotesia vestalis; assembly: GCA_000956155.1. Taxonomy (NCBI): domain Eukaryota; kingdom Metazoa; phylum Arthropoda; class Insecta; order Hymenoptera; family Braconidae; genus Cotesia; species Cotesia vestalis. Next base: position 7,755 of record JZSA01002618.1, on the reverse strand, counting down.
TAAATGTTCATAGGTGATAACAATTAATGTTAAAATTACTTAATAATAACACTTAACAAAATTAATTGTTAACAACACTTAATTATAACAAAAAGCACTTAAACTCACCATCACCTATTTGCTATCTCACCACATAAATAACATCCCATCTAGATTAAGATTTTCTTCATAAAATCTTCAACCTCTCATTGTTCCGCCCCCGCAATTCAATCTTATTTAATATTATCGATCAGAAAACTCCGATAATAACAATAACAATTTTAATATAATATTCCTCATTATTATGTCCCGATAAATGAATGATAAATCTTCAGAATATTTAATGATGCGTGAAAGATAATTTTTTTTCACACAATTTAAGTTATTGATTTGCGGAGAAATTTATTATTATTTTATATTAATTTCACTATTTTATTATATTCATTATCTTGTATTTACGCTTCAATACATCTTGAACACCAACAATACCCGTTTTACTAAACCGCATACATATAATACATATTAATGGAGCTTCGATACGGTACATTTATACATATATTGTATATAATAGTAATACGCGTTCAACTATGGATTTAATCGCAATCAAAAATTATGAGAGACTCATTCATGAGATTATAAACACCTCTGCTCTCATGTATCGATAAAACATAATTTGCATGATGTCACAACGACGTAAAGAAAAAAAAATTAAAAAAAAATTAAGCAGAAATAGGATTAAGGCCAGTCTATGACTCAACCATATCTAAAATGTTCGTGTGTACAAGTATATTTTTTTTCGGAGAAAAAAAACTACGAAATAAAGTACTGAACAAAAAACAACTAGATATTGGACGTTGACACTTGATACTTGTGACCAATTAGGTTCCTCATGCGTAATCCATTTAATTTTGGTTGGTTGCTTTTTACGATATTCCAGAATCCAGATGTATATATATATATACATGTATATAATAATAATATGTGACATATGTGAGGCATTACATGTAAAGCTTAAACGGTAAAAAATAATGTCTTGGACAGTTGCCAATGACAGTGACAGAAAAATATAAATTGTCACTTAATTTTCAGTTGCCATAACAAACACACTTTTTATTTTCCTCATGCCAACTGATATGACGAGAAGAAATAGCTGTTATTAATTATAATTACGTTCCGTCGCTGTCTTCCGCATTACCGAGATACTGCATCAAAATAAAAAAAAAAATTTTTTTTGATTTTGATAACTTGTATTTGACTTAAATATTATACCCTGAATTATTTTTTTAGAATTTTTCAAATTTAAAGGATAAAAAGAGCCATTTCAAGCAAAAAATCACTATTTTTTTTCTAATACCCTCGAAAAAAAATATTTCAATGAACTTTATATTAAAACAACCTCCTAGTATCGGAGTATAACTTATTAACTATAGAAAAAAAAATGTACGGAAAATGAATGACTTGATATCTGGAAGATACGGGGGGTAAAATATCGAAAAACATGGCTTTTTTCATACCTAACAAAGAAAACATTTTTTCTATGGCCATTATACCCACTTTGAATCTTTTTTTGTATTCTAAGAGTGATTTGTCAACTTTTTTCACTCTTAGAAGTTTTTCATATTTGTAATAGTTTTTAAGAAATTAATAATTTTTGTACAACAATTTCATAACTTGAAATTTCACAAATGGTGCAGTTCAATTAAAATTGATTTTATCGACAGTCAAGAGCATAAATCGATAGATAATCTCAAGAATAGACAGTTGATAGTTATAGAGAGTATTTACCAATCGAAAAAAATTCCATTAATAATTCTCGGGAACCTCTAAAAGTCAATATCGCATTTCATAACGAAACCGGTTGGTTTATTTATATATTAATACACATAGCCAAAGCACACACACTAAATTTGAATATATAAACTCTGGAAATATATAAGTAAACTTATAACCACCGAACAACTACAAATCATCGAGAGCTAAATACCAAACGAAGTACATATATGCACAGAAGCCAAAGTAAATATCAGTTTAAATTTTGAAAACTTGCCTGGATGTATCTTAACGGTGTTATATATATCTTTTAACTTATAACTGAGAGTTTAGTCAACTTTTATTAAACATTACAAAACATTAGTAAGTACACTCTCATGGAGTATCAAGTATGATAGGTTTTGTTTCTAATTGTGTAGCTAAACTTCACTGATTTTCCAGTACTTCGACTCCTTTATGTTACACGATACCTGAAGGAAAAGTTCAACGTTGGTATGTTGTTCCTATGGCAGTATTACGATAACAGTGTTTCTATTCTAGGTTGTACGGCCACAAAACTCGTCAATTAGAATTTAATTCCGTGTACCAAATCTAGTGGAAGTTGGGTTGAACATGTATGTAGAATATGTCGGATGCAGGTAGTATGTATGTGTAAAATAGTTACTTGAGAAAGATGAACATATATGTAGGGATTATTTCAAAGTTTTGTTCACTAATCCGCTGGGTATTGTTTAAATCCATTCGCTTTGAATTTAATTCTGATTTTAGGGATGTTAATAAAGCTTGATAAATAATGATAATGATGATAACAGAGGAAAAAAAAAAATTTTTTTTCTTAAATTAAGAATAAATAAAATGATTTATTACAAATGATAACTCACTGTCCGATATAATCTCTAATTTAAATATAATTTTTTAAAATTAAATAATTATTTTCTCTCTCTTTCGTCATTTATCACATTTATAATAGAAATACTTTTTCATTCAGTAATGGCATACTAACGCTTTTTTCCGTGACACTGAAAGGTTGTACCTTGGGTATTATCTAGCAAAGAGGAAAGGGAACACATAAATATAAAAAGAAAATGAAATAAAAGCAGTGACAATTTAAGTAAAAATACGCTGCAATTTGCAAAATGAAACTCTTTGCCTTTGCTATCATATCTCTACAAGGATCTTCCTATCTTGGATTGCCTCCTATCTTCTATCTTCTATCCTGTGAACATAAACATACGAATATACTGCGTACACAACACGGTAAGTTATGCGAGAGAGTATTGAGAAAAATATTTTATTCAGGTGAGAAAATTTCATACAGGCTTCTACCGGATATTCTCCATATTGCGGATTTTCATACGATCTATCGTGTTCACTATTTACCGGAAAGGGGACATATAATGCATACATACGCTCAGACCGTAAGATAAAACGCCTCCGCGCTATCTTATAACCGCGAACTATACCGACTAAACCATACGGTATACATACGCATATATAACTGCAAATACCGAATAACAAATAGAATATACCTCAGACAAATAATCTAACAGTTACTGCATAATACTGATAAATTTATCGTTTTTAATATTATTTTATCCAATAAATTTAAATTTCAGGCATTGTAAGACCGTATGTACTTAATTTTTTACGTTTATGATGTCAATTTATAGTAAATACAATTATTTAAAGTATCAATTTCGATCTACAATACACATAAAATCAAAAGTTGCAAAAGTGCTTAATAAAAAGTTAACATTTTTTGAAAAATATGAAAGATAAAAAAAAATTATATGAGTAATAAAAGTTGACAAATTGACTTTAAAATTAAAAAAAAATTTCAAAGTGGGTAAATTGGCTATAGGAAAAAAGTTTTCTTTGTTAGGTATGAAAAAAATCGCGTTTTTCACCATTTTACCCTCTGTATCTTTCGGAAAACGCCTAAAAATCCTTCACTAGATTTTTTGTTCTATAGTTAACATGTGACACTTGGATACTAAAAGGTTGTATAGAGAAACAAATACAATTGTTTTTTTTTTTAAGAGTATAATGTAAAAAAAATCATAATTTTGAGCTTTAAATGACTTTTTTTACCCTACAAATATAAAAAATCCTAAAAAATTTTTGAGCTTACAAAAAGGTATTAAAGCACAGAACAGTAATACTTGTCAACCGAATTTCCTTCCAACCTAGTACCCCAGTAGACTCAATCCTCACTAACCCAGTGTCTGTTTGATCAAACAATATGTGGATCAGGTTAAACAAATACCAGCAGCGTAAAACAGAGCATGAACAGTAGTTATAAAATCCCCGTATTTGGAGTATTTAGTAGGAACTATTAATAGGAATAGTAACAATAGTTGGCGTTAATTATGCTAAAACAGTAGTTGCACTTTGCCTAATGTGCTTACCGAGTGTGAACTATTTGGAAATGCGTCCAGCCTTGGCTAATCCACTTCTAGAGTTAAAATTTTGTATGGAAACTACCGAAACCACCAGATTCCACATTCAACAATAGTTTCTATCTCTCTTAATTTTATTTTTCTATTTGCAATGTCGCTTCTGAATTTACTCGGTGTTAACGTACACAATATGGATCTGTATTTAGTACCAACTGTATAGTTGCGGTTTTAACAATTTTAAGGCACGTCCACACGTGTTTAATCACTTTTACCGAAATTCATCCTGCTGGCGTCGAACAAATGGATTTTAGATGAGATTTCTGTCTGCGGTTTCGTATTCTGCTGGGTATGAATTTAAGCTTTGTTATCGATTTCTTGTTGGAATATTCCTTCGAAAATTTACTACACAACTAGTTTGAAAAAAAAAAAAAAATAAATAACTGCAATTCTCAGAATATCGATAAACAATCAGTCAAATATCAATTTGAAGGGCTTCAATGATTCTGATCTTGGTATTGATCAAGACCCGTGATATTGCATATTCAGGAAGAGACTCCTCGGAAATTACTATGTAGATTTTCATGCAGGAATCCATGTCCGATAGTTTTCTGTATGGATTTATTTATAAATCTATACATTCCTACATTGTACCGTATGGATTCCTATATAGATCCATACTTTCTTATGTGGTTCCCTTACAAGCCTGTAGGGATGTCTTCAGAAATCTCAATTCAACCAAGGATCAAAGGTATCGAAGGCATCGAATGTGTAGATAAGCCAGGTATGAATTAGTAGTTAATTCGCACTAATACCATAGAATTACCAGCACCTCGGATGGGAACCAACCATGTAATTTGGTGACGGCACCCGCATCTCATACATCTAACATCTCCATCGAACCCGATACTGCCACACCACTAAAGGGAAAGGGGGACCTTAACCTTGGAGAAAGGATTTCTGCCTTTTTCATAAAAACCCACCCGAGATTTGACCTCTCCGTTAAAATCAACCACCGCGGCATTAACCCTTCCCTAAAAAATAAAAAAGGGACATGAAAAAGTGGGCAATTCCCAGGATCGAACCCCAAAGAGCGGGCAATAAAACGAGAGTGAACAAAAACTAAAAAAATTAGCTGCTACATCAGCGTCAGTTTGGTCTTTTTTTTTTATTTTTTGACTTCGTCCATTGAAATGCCCCTTTTTATTCACTGGGTATCATCAAGAGTTGGATTTAATACGAATTCCAGGAGACAAAATGTAACCCAGCATATTGCCGTTCTAGGCTGGAGAAGGAGTCGGATCTGTCGGCGGACAGATAAGGAGTAGAAATAAAGCTTGTGTGTAACACCCTGCTCAAATAAGGAAGAGTGGGGGGAGGGGGAGGTTCTAGGATGGGTTTTCTGTGTTCTAAGCTTGGTGTACCTAATGTTGAGGAGGAACAGTATTCCCACATCTCCAGATTCTCTACAAATGGGAACTAGAGCTCCAGTTCAAGAGAAGAAGGAGTGGAAGGAGGGAAGGGGTCGGGGTGCCGCAGCGCCTTCTAGTGTCGGCGTCCCCACAACCAGACACCTCTTGACTACTGTAGCTGAACACAGGTTCACCACTTGAGACTCCCAGCCTTCCAGTTTCCGCAACTTGCTTTTATCTTTTTGGTTTGCGTTTTTGAAAGCTTTTGCTTCTTTTTTTCGAGAAGCTAGAGGAGTTTTTTTTTGTTTTGTAAGAAAGAAGAGTAAAAGAAATGTGAGAAAATTCTGTGGATAAAGACATACTTTGAAGCTTGAGCTGGATGAAGGCTATTTAACAGGTTTGAGGTATCTTCATTAAGGGAGGAATGTTTAGAGGGATTTTAAGGTTGAAAAGTGCTTTTTCTTCCGTTAAAAAATCTTTTACATTAACATTTATTTAAGGAAAAAAGGCGATTCTTTAAATCTCATAGAAATTAATAATGTAGGTCAATCTGGAAAAAAGAATTTTTTTTGGGTGGCTTTTAAACTACGCAACGGATTTAGTTCAAATTTATCTGGGTTAAAAGGTGGGGAAAATACCTCTTGTTGTGAACTGGGTCAAAATTGGTTGATTTGGTGAGAAGTTATTGTAAAAAAATGAAACTTAAAAAAATTGGCCAATTTTTTATTGTTAGATGTTTCTCAAAAGAATTGATGGATTGAAGTCGGGTTTGCAGTACTAGAATGGGTTTGACCTATATTAAATTCCTACAAAGTTTTAAATTGATTGGTCGAATCAATTTTGACCAATTCCCAAAGTTGGTCTTTTAAGAATAGTGTTTTTTGAAGTTAGCTTCGATCTTTTTTAAATGTTATTAGGTTGTAAAGGTTGAAAAACTGCATTAAATACCGCAAACCGGGTCAAAATCCGTTCATCCGTTGACGAGTTATCCTGATACCGAAATAGAAAAATTAACTTCTGTATTTCTTTCAACTAATAGAAAATGTGAGCCTTTTTATACACTAATTTACCGGATAAACAATCCTGAAGCCTTTCCGTTAGATTTTCTGAAGCCCGTCAATAAAACGTTGCGCCAGCACTTGAATGTACAGCGCCCAAATCATCAAATAAAATTTCCCAATCAATTATCGGTGAGACAAGTATATAAATCACCAACAAAACTAAAAAAATTTATACTTTTTACCAACAATGTGACTATTTGTTTTCCTGTCTGACATTATTGCTCACCGCAGGAGTTTTATTATCCAGGCTTCTTTTGTTGCTCGTCCGCTGTACAGACTCTTATTGTATTGTAGTATGTAGTGTTCCCATCCAAGGCGGCCTATATCCACACACTCACACAAACACACACACACATACACAGAAATTCTATAAAAGAAATTGTGCATCCCACATCGACGACCACTACGAAAGATGTGTGTATGCAGGTACATCCTGGAGGTGAAATCGAATTATCCATCCGACGGTTCTCGATGGTTGATGTCGATGCTCGATAAGACGCCCACGTCGGTTTGTGCTTCCGCTCCTCAGTTCTCAGATCTGAGATGTACCTTATAGGTTATACAGAATTGGTAGAGAATGAGAATATCCATCCAGCATCTAACATGTGTGTGGCTTATTCATCTGAGTCTGGAGTCTGGAGATGAGATGAGGTCGTGGCTGCTGAATCCCGTGTAGCATATACCATCCAGCATGTACCCTTCGTGCTCAAACTCGACAACTCGACGTCAGTAGACTGAATCAGATACTCGCTCACTTGGAGAATTGTGTACTGAACCGATGGTTTACTTCAGTCCCGTAATTACCAACGATTCAACGTTTTGTTTTATTGGAGATTCCAGATTCCGTAAATTGGAAATTTAAGATCATAGACCAACATCAGGCTAGTCTTTACGATTCTTTAAGAATTGTCAATTTTTTAATGTGGTGTCATCATTAGAAGATACTTGGTCAAGAGTTCCACTAAGGATCCGGTTTAAGGAATGTATGCTAATTTGATGGGCTAAGTTTTTGAGTGATGAGTTATTTGGTTGTTAAATTTATAAACATTCCTTGTTTTTGGGCTTCAAATTTCATTTCTAAGAGTGATAAATACAAAAAATATTTTTTTGATTTTCGGTCGAAGGTGTTAAAGTCAA